>CABHPP010114528.1:0-17946 GCA_902168425.1 Peromyscus attwateri | reverse complement strand
ATTAACTTATTGGGGTCGGGCGGGTGAGTGGATGGGTTGTGTATTTATTTAAAGCTCTGTTAATAAACGGGAGACTGGTTTCCACGAGGGTCTGAGACGGAGCCTCAGTTTCCCCACGGCTGCGCTGAAGGGACGAAGGTGGGAATGGATGCGGTGCTGCGAGGAAAAGCGCTTGGGGCCGAGCCTGGTGACCTGGGTTCGATTCCCAGGGACTCAGTTGGTGGTGGAAATGACTCCTGAGAGCTGTGCTCTGATCTCCACGTGAGCTCGCCCTCCCTCTCTGTCTCTCCCTCCCTCTCTCTGTCTCCGTCTCTCTGTCTCTGTCTCTGTCTCTCTGTCTCCGTCTCTCTGTCTCCATCTCTCTCTCTGTCTCTCTGTCTCCGTCTCTCTGTCTCTGTCTCCGTCTCTCTGTCTCTGTCTCCGTCTCTCTGTCTCTGTCTCCGTCTCTCTGTCTCCATCTCTCTCTCTGTCTCTGTCTCCGTCTCACACACACACAAATACAATGTAATAAAAAAATACTTTTTACAGAATTGTGACGCGTCTGAACACGTGTGCCCCTGCAACTATCTGTCATTTGTCACTGGGACAGTGCCTGACTGTACCTCAGTCAGCAGTCAGCCTTCTAGTGGCCCTCCTGGTATGGGGAAGTGTGTGTGTCACCTTTTCAAACATAGGCAGCCCGAGGTCATGAAATTCGAGATTTTACAAAACCATGCTGACCCCGGCAGGGAAGAGGTCATTGCCCTTCCTGTTTCCAGCAATTTATTGCTTTCACAGTGATGTTGCCTCTGGTCTTTCATATGAAAAGAGCAAGGAGTAAACAATAAATTGTGAGGAAGTTTCACCCACACTGTATCTCCCAGGAAAGACATTCCTCCTGTGTGTGTGTGTGTGTCAGAATTGCTAGTTCAGGCCCTCACACCTGTCACACCTGTGTCCACTTTACTGAGATGTGCAGAATGCCCCCTCCCACTTCATTCAGATTTAGATGGTCTGATAAAGAAGCCACCTGAGGGGGGATGTGTGAGGTGAAACCCGGCTGGGGCAGGAGGTCCTGAGGTGGGGTGGGCAGGGCCGATGGTAAAGTGTCTGCATCACTTGGGAAGAGGAACTGAGCAGGGGACACGCCCCCATCAGACCGGCCTGTGGGGGATTTTCTTGACAGTGGTGTGGGAGGGGCGGCCACCTGTGGGCAGGTGGTCCTGTTGTGTGAGCAGCAAGGAGGGGCGAGCCACAGGCCGTCCCGGTGGCCCTGGCTGGGTCTGGATCCCAGCAGGACCCCACCAAGCAGCCGGCACCAACCTCGGCCCTCACCAGGTCCAGCCTGCATCAGTTGCTTCCAATATGTCTTCCTCTCCACTTCGCAAGCTCCTACGCGTCCCGCAGGACTCACTGCAGGTTCCCCTGTTATGTGGAAGCAGTTGCCTCCTTCTGGGGACTCTCCTCCACCCCAGGCCTGGGGTGCCTCTGACCAGGCTGAGCTCCAGCAGCACCCAGACCATCACGAGGTGTCATAGGCCGGTGAAAGTGTCCGAGGAGTCCTGGGGGGCTTCTTGAGGGTGGCGCGCTGCATCCTGGCCTGTGCTGGTCACAGTTGTCTGGAGTAACAGAACTTATAGAATGGATCTCTCTCGATATATAGAGAGAAAGGGGGGTTATTGGAATGATTTATAGGCTGCAGTCCAGGTAAATCCAACAATGGCTGGCTGTGAACAGAAAGAATCCAGTAGTTGTTCAGTCTCCAAGCCTGGATGTCTCAGCTGCTCTTCAGTATATGCTGGAGTCTTGAAGAAGTAGGTTCCAATGCCAGTGAAGGAATGGATGTGTCAGCAAGTCGAGGGCAAGCAGACAAACAGCCAAAGTTTCCTTCTTCTGTGTCCTATTAGACTTCCAGCAGAAGGTGTGGCCCAGATTAAAGGTGTGTCTTCCCACCTCAAGATCCAGATCAAAGCACGTGTCTGACGTCTCTGGACTGGACGTGGATCTTCCAGGTGGGAGGTGGTGCTGAATTGTGAAGGGTCCAGGAATACAGAAATATAAAATTATAAGCTTAAGAGATGAAAACTAGTCAGATGTAAAGGTTAACTGCTAACAATGGCTCTGCTTTACAGCCAGCTCCTCTGTCCACAGCCAGGGGTTAACTTTTAACCCCCTTGCCCCTTATAGCCAACAACTGCCTGGACCAAAGTTAACTTTTAATAGTTGTTTCTACGTGACTCCTAGCATGCACCCCATGCCTGGTGTTTCTACGTGACTGTTAGCATGCACCCCATGCCTGGTGTTTCTACGTGACTGTTAGCATGCGCCCCGTGACTGATACTATGAAAGGGGGCCGATACCCACCCCATTGCCACAGCCCCAGAATTCCAACATTGGCTGTGGTCTCAGCTAGCTGATAAGCTTTTGTGCCCCATGGTGTTTTATTTTCTTAATTTTAAATTTTTTATAAAGTTTGCTTCTGGTTTAATAGAATTTGGTGGTCTGTCCCCCATTATTTCGAGACCCCGGACCCAACATTTGGTAATGGTGATGGTGCATGCCTTTAATCCCAGCACTCGGTGGATCTCTGTGAGTTCAAGGCCAGCCTGGTCTACACACTGAGTTCCAGGACAGCCAGGACTACACAGAGGAACCCTGTTTTGAAGAACAAAACAAACAAAAAGAAAGAAAAGAAAGAAAGAAAAGAAGTGGATCTTCCCACTTTGAGTTAAACAGGTGTGCCCTACGTCTTAGGTTTTAATTAATTCCAGATGCAGTCAGGTTGACAGCCAAGAGTAAGCGCCACAGCCTCGGAGTGTCTTTAGGCTCCTTTTGTTTATTTGTTTGTACGTCTATTTGGTGAGCAGTGAACCTAGATGGGAAGGACAGAAGGAAAGAAAAAAGGACACACAGAGAGGCAGGGGAAGCCACACAGGCTACAAGCCTCTGATCCAGGAAGTCAGAGCTGGGGAGGGAAGGGAGGCAGGGGAGGGCAGGGGAGGGCAGGGGAGGGGGCAGTGGGGCCGGGTAGATGCAGAGCCACTTGGGAATCCCAGATGGAGATGTGGAATCCCGGGTCAGTCAGACACTTAGTCCCATGTGGCCCACAGCATTATTGAGCACCACTTGCCCACTGACCATGGGTTCAGCTCGAGACCCTCCTTCCACTTTGGGGGTCCTAGCACCCCCTTGACATTGAGAGTCCTGGGGAGCATGGGGGCTTCAGCGGCGGAGTCTCAAGGCTCAGTGTTCTGTCCCCACGGAGGGGCTGGGGTCTCAGCGCCCTGGGGCCACATACTCCTGGTTGTACCCTGGGGCCCTTCCCAGGGACTCCAGGTTGCAGTAGACGGGCTGAGGGTCCAGGTCGTCACCCTTGTAATTCATGTAGAAGTCGGTGTCCCCGGAAGGGCTCCTGCAGGGGCAGATGGGCGTCAGGGCCTTGATTGAGTCAGAGGGATGCAGCACACTTTCTCTCTCTCTCTCTCTCTCTCTCTCTCTCTCACACACACACACACACACACACTCAGTCCTAGAGCTCTTAAGTCAAAAGGGTGAGAAGGGCCTGCATGGGTTACTAATGTATTTAACATTACAGGAAACCCGCTACGGCCAGGGAGTTGGACGAGGTGTCCAAGTGTCCTGGATGGTTCGGATGAGATCATCCCTCCTGGGCAGAGATTTGAACACTCAGCCCCCAGTGGGTGGGCAAATCACTCCCAAGCCTCGGAAAGCCTCTGTTTCTGCACCGTCAAAACACGAGAGTGGAAAGAACACGCTAAATTTGACTTTTATATGTGCGTGCATACTGTCTGCATGCATGGTGCGTGTACGCATGTGCACACCTCTGCACACGTGTGTGGTGCACGTGCGTGGTGTATGTGCCTCTCACCTTCTCTCCAATCCCAGGACACACCTTCACATGCTTTGTGGTTGTGTTTTTCATATTTTTTTTTTGACAAGGTCTCATGTAGTCCAGGCTAGCCTTGAACTCGGACTTCCTGCCTCTGCCTCCCAGAGCTGATGTGGGTGGTGCGGGTCATGGCGCCCTGGGCCGGGTGTGTCTGGGCAAGTGCTCCAGCCCGGATCAGCCCCACCGACTTCACTTTTTAGCAGTATTTCCTTTTTATCATTTGCCTGTGAGCGCTGGGAACTTCTCGTGTGTGGGAGGAACCGAACCCGGGTCCTCATAAGCGCAGCAGGCCCAGGGCGGAGCTGGGGTGGTAACAGTAACAGAGAGGCTTAGCGTTGGTCACCGACCTCCCCAGCCCTCTCCGCGGCTACTTCCGCTTTCTCGATATTTGCATCTCATTTGCATACCCCTCCTCCTCAGCAGCTGAGCTACCCGAATCCCCGGCCTCAGCTTCCAGCCCGGCCTCTCTCTTCCTTCCCTCTTCCTGGCCACAAACTTCCCCCATTTTTTCTTTCTTTTTGTGTGTTTGGTTTGTTGAGACAGAGTGTCATGTGGTCAGGCTGCTGGCCTCAAACTCGGCATCCTCCAGCCTCCACCCCACTGTGCTGGGAACACACACACACACACCACCAACACTTTTCCACTAGTCTTAACCAGCTGAGCATCGCAGGTGTCACCGGGAGATGCGGGAGACATCGCTGTCACACGGACACAGACAGCACTCAGTCACGGTCGGAGCTGCTTACAGCCCACTTCTCCCCTCCCTCCTCCAGAGCTGTGAGCTGGGTTTGCGGGTCACCAGGCGAGCTGGCCCCCGCGAGCCTTACCCGACCCCTGGAGGTGAGATAGGCCCTCGATACACAGAGATGTGCTGCTGCTTGGCCAGTGCCACACAGCCTGCATGAGGCCCACTTGAAATTCTCAGGCTGACTTCAAACTCGTGGTAATCCACCTGCCTCTGACTCCCGAGGGCTGCAACCACATGGTGGTGACCGGTGCACATCACCATGTTCTGCCGAGTAACTACCCACTGTGGACAGGTATCTGTGGTCACTCACCCGGGTTCAGGCCATGAGCACTCCTCGGCCAGCTGGTCTATGAAGACATTCTCATAGTCCAGCGTGGACCTGTCTGGTGGTGTGGCCGGGGCCTTGGGGATCCTCCGCTGGCTGCTTGGCAGGAAGCCTGTCACCGGTCTGGGGGAGTCGTGTGAACTCTGGGCTTTGCTGAGGCCCTGGCCACTGGCTCCCCGGTGTCGCCGAAGTCTCCAGGCCAGCACAGATCCACTGACAGCCAGAGCCAGGAAGACAGTCCCTGCCACAAGAGCACCGATGGTCCACGGGGCCAAGCTGGCGGGACAGCTGACCTGGAGGAAGGTGGAGAGGTTCCCCGGGGCTCCAGTGCCGGAGTGTAGACACAGCAGCTCCTGCTCTCCCGAGCAGTTGTTCTGACGAACGTCATACCAGGAGGCCAACCCACAGCTGCAGTCGGCCCTGAGCTCCAGGTCACAGCGCAGGGCCAGCGACTGGTCTACGCTGACCAGCTGGTTGTGGGTGACAATCAGGGTTTGGAGCTTCTCCAGGTTGGCGAAGAACAGCCCAGGGAGAGCCTGCAGCTTGTTCCTAGATAGGTCCAGGACTTGCACGTGGCTGGCCTTCAGGGACTGGGTCCTTGGCAGGGACAGGCCAAGGCCACTGAAATTGAGGCAAGTCTCACTGAATGTCTGGGTCCAGTTCACATGGCTTGAGGACACCGTGCAGGTGAGATCTTGACTCCCCGACTCATGGAGCAAGACCAACAGCAGCAGAAGACATGTCCACAGCAGCCTGGCCCTGGTGGCCCCCATTCCAGCAACCTGTGTGGGGACACAGGCGTCAGATGGTGACCTCACCCTGTGGTCTCCCTACCCAGGTTGAATATTGTGGGTTTAAAAAAATACTTTAGTAATTCAAACCAGGCTAGAGGTGGTGGCGCACGCCTTTAGTCTCAGCGGGCAGAGGCAGGTGGATCTCTTGTAAGTTCATGGCCAGCCTGGTCTACAGAGTGAGACCCTGCCTCAAACCCAAATAAAAGACCCTCAACCAGCTCAGGCTCTTCTGACATGGAAGCACACTGCCCCTGGCTGGCCACCTCTCCCTGAGCATCCCTGGTCCCCAAGCCTCCATCTTCTAGTCTGTTAAATAGGTGCATCTGGCGCCTGCTGAAGACTAGACCACCCTCCCACACACCTCAACTTCAGATCATCTGCAGCTCTCTCCTTGGCCAAGACGCGACCATATGTAGATGAGTGGTTGCCCTGGAAACCGCCCAGCCCGGGTCCTGGCAACCTTTCCTGCAGACCCCGCTACTCCGCATCTCAGACCCAGGAGTGCGGGAGGCGGCGACGCTGCTGAGCATCCCGCGCCGGCTGCTGCTTGTGCCCCTGGGTCTTACCTCCTGGTGTCACCTTCCGGCCTTTGTGGTGTCGCGAGCCTCGGGGTCTGGGTTGGGGTTCACCGTGGCGCCCCGGCTGAGCCACCGACCCGGCGCTCTCCACCTCTGCGCCCAGTGCCTGGAAGAAGAGGAACGAGTGTCGAGCGGAGGGGCGGCTGGAGACCGGCCCTGCGCCAGCCTCAGGCTCTCTCGCAGAGGAGGAGGGGCCGCCCTGTCCCACTTCTCCCTTGCTGGAAGCCAGTGACCTCACTCACCCTGTGCTCCCTGGCCCGCAGCTTCCCCACCCGCTTCCTGACCTCTGCTGGGCTCTGCAAATATTCACTCAACAACAATCGCTACAAATGCCTCTGCCCTGGGCAGGTACTCAGGGCCATCTGGTCCTGGGAAAGGACAGAGCTGGACAGTGACACACACACACACACACACACACACACACACACACACACACACACCATGGAGACAGGACAGGCCCAGAAAAAGGGACAGGATCCTGCAAGGCATCCTACAGGAGGGGGCATTAACGTTGGGGCTTCAACACATGGCTAGGAGTTTGCCAAGGATTCTTAAAACCTGTTCTTAATTTCCACCGTCCTACAGAGGCTCAGTGGAAGTCTCTGTGGCTGTTGAAGAGGAGCTTTAGGGCCTGCCAGGGAAGGGGACACCACTGATAAATAAACTTGACAGGCAGCCAGAGCAGTTCCCAAACTAGTCATCAGGAGTGAAGGTCCTGTGGCCTGAGGAGCAGCTGCCTAAGAGGAACTGGCAGTGAGGGCAGGGAGCAGAGGAGCTGGCCTCTCACAGGGCACAGGTGTAAACCCCAGGGATCTGAGGGACCCGTGGGAGCCAGGCTGGCCTGTGCACAGGGGAGGGAGTGTGTCCTGGTGTGAGGACTGTGTGGCGTCCCTCTGAAGGAACCCGACCCAGCAGGTCACTGACAGGAAGGGGAAGCGGTCAAGGCTGTGTGAGGTCGTGGGTTGGAGACCAGCTCCCGTGGACTCTGCCCACTCAGAGGCAAGGCCCTGCGGGGTCAGGGGACACAGGAGTCCCAGCACTGCGGCGGGGGACAGGGTGGCCCGGCACTGCGGCGGGGGACAGGGTGGCCCGGCACTGCGGCGGGGGACAGGGTGGCCCGGCACTGCAGGGGACAGGGTGGCCCGGCACTGCAGGGGACAGGGTGGCCCGGCGCTGCGGCGGGGGACAGGGTGGCCAGGCCCGGAGCCCAGTGCGGAGGATGCTCAGCCGTGGAGAGAGCTTGCTGCAGAGGAATCCTGAGTCGTATCCCTGTCACATGATGCCCATGAGGAGGAACTGGTGACACTGAGTGACAGATGTCAGACACAGTGACATGGGCACCCCCACCCCAGGCGCCAGCAGCCTCAGATCTGCGCAGACATCGGGGCTCTTCTTGGGAAGTGGAGTCTCCTAGAAGCACTGAGGACAGACACACAGCAGAATGAGTGTGGGAAATGCTGCTCACTTCTTTATTATTACTTCCTTATTTAATTTGTGTGTGTGTGTGTGCGTGCGTGCGTGTGTGCGTGCGTGCGTGTGTGTGTGCACGTGCGTGCATGTGCGTGCGTGTGTATGTGTGTGCGTGCATGTGCGTGCGTGTGTGTGCGCGTGCGTGTGTGTATGTGTGCGTGTGTATGTGTGTGCGCGCGCGTGCGTGTGTGTATGTGTGCGTGTGTGTGCGCGCGCGTGCGTGTGTATGTGCGTGTGCGCGTGTGTGTGTGTGTGCGTGCGTGCGTGCGTGTGTGTGTATGTGTGTGCTGAGCACAATAATAAGTACAGCTAGACAAGGAAGGTTGGGGGCCCCACAGCTGATCCTCACAGTTGGGAGACTGGGTGTGGCACAGGCAGGGCCAGGCCACAGAATCTCCAGTGTCACCACAAACAGCTCACAGCTGTCCTCCACACTCAGCGATCCCCAGGCCTTCAGGGGTAGCCCAGTAGCCATGTGTGCTCAGAGATGCCCCAAATACCCAAAGGCTCTCAGAGACACCCTTGAAACCTTCAGAGATATTGGGAGATCCCCTGACCTTTTCAAATGCCAGTGACACACACATGCACACGCACACGGACACGCGCACGCACGTGCACACACACACGCATGCACACGCGCACACACACACACACACAGCCCCCAAGACCCTTAGAGACAGTGATACAGATAGACACGGAGCTCTCAGCACCGAGCTCCCCAATATATGACCCCCACAATCGAGCCCTGCTATCCCAAAACTCCTTGAGCTCCTGTTCTGGGACCCCCCCCCCTCAGCCTCCGGGGTCAGTCCCCTGCTGCCTCCCCCCTCCGGGCTGACACCACAGATCTGTCCACCCTCGTAGTGATGGCCACAGGGGCCATAAGGACTCTCTGCAATGAGCACAATCCATCCTTGTCCACAGGAAGGGGAGGGGCCAGACAAAGACCACAGTAGGGGACAGGTGATGTACTAGGTGCCCAGGGACCCCCAGAGCAAACACTGGCTGCGTCCCGCCTGCAGGAAGCTCCCACTCTGTGCCCTGCAAACCCAGTTTCTGGTTCTGAAAGAATTTAGAGGTAAAGGATTCGGAACAAAGATTTTTGTCTATTCAGCCAGTGTAGCTTAGATTGCCTCAGAAGTGTCATCCTCCTGCCTCTGCCTCCCCAGGGCCTGTGCTGTCACTCGTGGTGGTATTTTGCAGAGGGCAAGAGGGCCTTGTGCTCACAGGTAAACTCTAGGGAAACCAGGAACGTTCAACAGCAGGGCTGTCTTCCACCCAGAAAGCTTGGAGTGGAGGTAGTTAAGGTCCCGGGACCTGCGCTGTCACTCCCACTCCGCAGAGTTGATTTCAGTCGTTATCCCTACACCCTTCTCTTGAGCATTTTGTTTCTGAGCCAACAGACCCATCCTCATGGAGGAGGCCACACGTCCTTTGTAAAGAGCTTCAATGTAAACAAGTCTCAAGCTCTGTTGTGCACACGGGATTGAGTCCATCGTCTTCAGGACACTTTTTCCCAAAATTGTGCAGTACTTCAATATAGTACAGTCGATTACCCAGAGTCAGACGCCAGAAATCGGTTCCTGTGTCGTGTTGAACAGGGTTTTCTCTGCCGGCCTAGTGTCTGCAGAGACCCCACAGAATTATAGAAGCCACTTACAGAGACACAGGCAGCCGGGCGGTGGCGGCTGACATGGCACAGCCCCGAACTGCATTTCTCCATGGGAGTCCGTGGGATCCCTGGTCCAGAGGATCTTAGAGAAAGCCCTGAACCACAAGAACATGGCCACGCTCACCACTGAGGACCTAGGACAGCAGGACTTTCTGTCTGGTCACTGCTGCCCATGCTTGACAGGCCAGCCTGGGCTACACAAGGAGACTGGGATCCCCCAGTGAGGGGTTGGGAGCATGACTCAGGGTGCAGCCCCTGCCTAGAATCCTAGAGAGAGTAACAACATTACGCCCATTTCACAGATGGGAAACGTGTTGTGGAATAGAATATTTGTAAAGATGTGTTGCACTTGTTCATGCTGCATTTGTTTAATGACAAAAAGAAGTGTTGCTGTTTCGCCTTGCCTGCCTAAGGCACCTGATTGGTCTAATGAAAAGCTGAATGGCCAAGAGCTAAGCAGAGAAGAGATAGGGAGGGCTGGCAGCAGAGAGAAAAGGAGAGCCAGACAGACAGACACAGAGGAAGAAGGAAAGCAGGACGGACACTACGTAGATGAGGTAAGCGAGCCTTGGGGCAGCACATAGATTAATAGAAATGGGTTAATTTAAGTAAAAAAAAAAAAAACAACTAGCTAGAAACAAGCCCAGCTAAGGCTGAGCATTCACAATTAATAATGTCTCCATGGTTTGGGGGTGGCAGCCCAAGAAAGTCTGTTACAAAAACTGAGGCCCGGACCACTCGACTGTCTTTTTAGTTTCTGTAACTACAGAGGTCTGACCACATCTGAGCAGACACCATGATGCTGCTGCCTGGATCCAGAAGTTTGCCAAGGGTTCCTGTCCCTGGGAAAGCAAAGCCTTTTACTATTATTTACAGGCTTCTGTGGCCCTCAGCCTTTCAAAAAGTTTTTTTTTAATGTATATGTGTGAGAGGGTGAGTGCATGTGCGAGCTCCGGGAAGCCCTGAGTATCCTGCCATCTTGAGCCACTGGAGGCTGGAACAGAACTCGGTTCCTCTTGAGATAAGCAACTGCTTTTAATGGCTGAACCATCTCTCCGGCCACACATTCATTGCTCCCGAGTCTTTGGTTAGTGGATTCTAGGGCCCAGTTTGTGCAATACAGAAGGATTTACCTGTCAGTTACACACAGAAGGGACATTAGATCATTTACGGGCTGTTGTAGCTGAGGATAATTAAACTCCAGACCTGCTGCATTCCAACTGTCTGCAATCACTGAAATTCTAACCAGTCAGTCAGCAAAATGTGGGATGTAGGTGCCCCCCCCCCACATCCCACATTTTAACAGGTAACAAGTGTGTGGTGCTGGTGTGGAATCCAGGGCCTGGTCACGCTGGGCAAGCAATTTACCTAAGCCATGTCCCAGCCCTAGATTGTGTTATATGCCTGGAAAGAACCAACATTTATTGAGCACCTACTAGATGCAGCAAAATCTCCACCGTTTGGCTGAGGTGATGCAGTGTTAGTAAAACAGCTAATTTTATTTCATGTGCACTGGTGTTTTGCTTGCACTTAAGTCTGTGTGAAGCTGCTGGATGCCCTGGAACTGGAATTACAGAGAGTGAAGAACCAGCCTGCCTCCAACTTGGGCTTAAAGTCATCAGACAGTAAAGACAAACTAGGCTCATTCCTGTTTATGATTAAATTTCTGTTTCTCAAGGATTGCCCTATGCCCCACTTGTAACCTTAACTACAAATGGTTCTATGCTGCCTGTTCCAGGATGGAAATTGTGTCTTTGTTTCTAAATGTTATTTATAACCATCTTGCAACCCTACCTCTGTTTCAAAGGCCTATGTAAGCACCTATGGCTACCTTGTTACAACTACCATCTTTGCTTCAGGAGAGCTAACTTGTTTTGTTCATCTTCTGCCCCTGTGACCCCACCTGTTTCCCCCATTTAGAAACCCCCTACCTGTAGTTGCAAGTTTTCCTGCGTCCCGCCTGGCTGGCAGCCGCTCAGTCCCAAGTAAACACACAGAGGCTTATATTAATGACGAACTGTATGGCCTGTGGATCAGGCTTCTTGTTAGCTAGCTCTTTCATCTTAAATTAACCCATTTCTATTCATCTGTTTGTTGCCATGTGGCTGTGGAGTTACAGGTCAGCTGGTGTCTCCTCTCCCCACCTGTCTCTTTCCTCTCTGCTTAGATTTCCTGCCTGCCTGTAAGCTGTCTTGCCATAGACCAAAGCAGTTTATTAACCAATTGGAACAACATATATTCACAGCACACAGAAAGACATCCCCATAGCACTTCCTCTGAGCTATAAGAGCTTTGCTTTCCACATATCCAGTGCTGACCTCTGCAACCCCATCTTAGGGGGAGGCAGTCTGTGTACAAGAATAAAAATCTTGCTTTAAGCCAGGCAGTGTTGGCACATGCCTTTAATCTCAGCACTCAGGAGGACAAGGCAGGCAGATCTCTGAGTTTGAGGCCACCCTGGCCTACAGAGCAAGTTTTAATTAATTTGCTCATGATGGTCTAGGTTAGCGGTATTTCTTGTCACATCTTTGGGATTAACATTTAGAGGCCCCAGCGAGATCAAGACAACAGCCCAAATTCAGAAGGTCAGAAGCCATACCCTTACCTCTGGCCCTCTGGGACTAAGGAGCTGCTCCTCAGGGGTTGCATACCATGGAGATATTCCAAATTCCCGAGGCATGCCTTCAGTTTGTCAGACTGCCTAGGTGAACAGCTGCATCCAAAAAAGGAAAACAGCAAGCATCTTCTTCTTTCTTTGGGAGGCCTCCTCTGGTAAGTCATGGAAGCTTCTATTTATTTATTTTGGTTTTTTGAGACAGGGTTTCTCTATGTAGCCCTGGTTGTCCTGAACTTATTCTGTAGGCCAAGCTGGCCTTGAATTCACAGAGATCCACCTGCCTCTGCCTCCCTAGTGCTGGGATTAAAGGTGTATGCCATCACTTCCCTGCTTGGAAAGTTTTATTTTTTTCTGTGACATTTGGTTTCTGGTTCTGTGGGAAGCCTGATCTGGGTACATGGGAGTGGTGGGGTCTGATGAGGCCCAGCATTTCCCCATCCAGGGCACAGGGAGATGTCCCACAGCCCTCTGGTTAGGTGGGAGTTCAGCCAGAGCCACCAGTTCTTTTTCTGACCTGCCTTGGGACATCCTCTTTTTCTGAGGATGCCCTGGTGACACTGGGGCCTAGAAAATTGGAGATGCCTGGCATCTGAATGCCCACTGGCAGGGTTTCCACAACTGGGCCACACCACAGAGCCAAGGAACCAAAAGGATGTCCCTGGCACTGGGGCCAAGCTGAGCATTTGGAGAGACTGTCCACGGTACATCAGGCATTCCAGGAGCCAAGGGAAGTTGAAAAGGCCTGGAATAACACTATCAGGTAAACCCAACACTTAAGAAGCCTCCAGTGGGTTCCTGGCACTGGGCTTATTTTGGGAGGCAACTGAAAATAAGTCTCCTATTTGTTATGAAAATTTCTTTGGTCAAACGGCAAAACTCTGAATGTTACTCTGCTGTGTCTATGTTTTGCTTGTCTGTGTGCATTCTTCTGTTGTGTGATATTTTGATAGCATTCTGATGCTCCCAAGACTGCTGATAAAGTTTGCTTTGAATCAGAGGGCAGAGCTAGCTACTAGCTGACCAAAATTAACCATAGAGGTTTTGGAGGACTGAGTATAGGGTAAAAGGGCTAGCCAAAGAAACTCTCTGCCCCTGACCAATTGAGCATGAAACCAAGTAATCCCTGAGCAGGAAAACCAACCAACCCTTGAGCAGGAAAACCAATCTATTCATGAGCACGAAATCTAGCCAGTCTCTGAGTTTGTCTAACCCTGAAAATCTTAACCCTGGAAAAACTCTGCCCCTAAAAAGCTCTGTATAAACCCTGTGCCTGTTCAGTTGGCGGCTGCCTTTGTCCACCCTGGCAGAGGCAGCCACTCTCCTGGATTCTTCCCTCCTAATAAGGCTCTTGAATGAGATGTGGGTAATGACCTTCTTTTGCCAGAATGGAGCAGGGCAGAGAAGTAACAGCTTTTACTGGAGCAGAAGCAGAACTGATGCATTCCTGAGAGGGAAGCCATCCCCACCAGAACAGAGCTGTAGGTATGGACAGCCAGGATGCTTTCCCTCCAGAGCTGTAACACTTACATTGAGGACAGGTAGACACAGGAATTAATAGGAGAGAGGGAGAGAGAGAGAGAGAGAGAGAGAGAGAGAGAGAGAGAGATCATTGGTTGATTCTCCACCACTTCTCTCATCATTTTCTCGATATCTGACTCCTGAGTTTTTTTTTTTTTGTTTATTTTTTTTTGGTTTTTTCAAGACAGGGTTTCTCTGTGTAGCTTTGCGCCTTTCCTGGAACTCGCTTGGGAGACCAGGCTGGCCTCGAACTCACAGAGATCCACCTGCCTCTGCCTCCTGAGTGCTGGGATTAAAGGCGTGCGCCACCACCGCCCGGCCTGAGTTTTTATTGACGAAGAATAATTAGATAAATGCTTCATCTGATGCCCATGTTGGGTGACATGTGTAGAGGGCTTTTCTTTGGGATGCCAGCTCAGAAAAAAATAACATAGAGACATTAATTATGAAAGCTTGGCCTTTGCTTAGGCTTGTTTATAACTAGCTCTTATAACTTCGCCCATTTCTATCACATTTATCTGTCTCATGGCTTTACCTTATCTCCATACTGCCCGTCCCGCTTCCTTGGTCTCCTGGAGTCTCTGCCTTCTCTGCCCAGCTGTTGTCTCTGCTAATTTTGTTAAGCTTTAGCTTTTGATGAACTCTAACAATGATATTCTGCAATGGTGTACTATGTAAGGACTAGGAAAATAGATTTGCCAGTCTCCCTATGGACTGTATTTAAGATTTAAAGTTTTATATTCATACTAAAAGAACTTCAACTCAAGAACTGTAATTTTCAGCTGTATGGTGGTGCACACCTTTAATCCCAGCACTTAGAAGGCAGAGGCAGGTGGATCTCTGTGAGTTTGAGGCCAGCCTGGGCTACAGAGCTAGTTCTAGGATAGCCAGGGCTACACAGAAAAATCCTGTCTTCAAAAGCCAACCCCCCCCCCCCAAAAAAAAAGACTTGTAGTATTTTTCAGGCTAAACTTAACAGGAATAAAATCCTAATCTTATATAAGCTACTAGCTTATTATAAACTGTTAAAGATAATTAAGATGATATGCAGGTTAATAGTCACCTTATAAATGATACAAATTTTTAAAAATGTAATTCCTTTCCGGGAGTGGGGAGACAAGCTTTATGTATGCTCCTACAATATGTTCTCAAGGTTGAACCTACAAGAAGTTACTAAAAACAAGGTTTGTTTGAAATCAGGTACACTTAATAGATAACCCTCAACTTTTCAAAGATCTGCTGAATGAGGCATTTAAAGTGTTCGATGGAAAAAAGCTGACTATGACAGACAGAGGTCCCAGCTCCTGGCAGCAACCCTGTGGTCTCCAAAGAAGACAGGGCACAGTGACTCCACCTGGACTGCGGTGATGCTAACCACTGGGCAGAATTGCCCCATGCCTTGCCTGCCGCCACATCCCTGCACAAACTGGGGACCCTGTTGGATTGATTGCTCTGTTCTGCTTTTTCACAGTAAGGTCAGTCCCCAAGTTCCTTCTCTACAGGAACATCTCTCAGGCCTGGGTCTTGCAACCAAAGGCCTATGCTGTCCTGTGCAGCAGCTGAAGAGTTAATGCTGTCCTGTATGACAGCTGAAGACTTACCACTACTGTCCCCAAGGAAGCCATTGAGACCACCAGAGCCCAGTGCAACCATCTAGGTATTGGGTAAGTCTGACATTTAATTGATCCTTCTCAGATCTCTGATGTTGTTGACAACTAACTCTGACTTCATCAACTTAGCAGCAGCTCTCTGGTCAATGCATTTCATATATAAAAACCAGACCTTGCCGGGCGGTGGTAGTGCTCGCCTTTAATCCCAGCACTTGGGAGGCAGAGGCAGGCGGATCTCTGTGAGTTCGAGGCTAGTCTGGGCTACAAAGTGAGTTCCAGGAAAGGCGCAAAGCTATACAGAGAAACCCTGTCTCGAAAGAAAAAAAACAAACAAACAAACAAAAAAACCAGGTCTTACCTTTCTAGATATATTAGGTCACCTGATAAAAAAGGCAAACTCACACAAGCTTGCTTTACTAACGGGCTTCATGTGAAAGGATAAACAGGTTTCAGGTGTAACTTTTACTGTTTAAAGGAACTTGTTTTGCAATGACTGTTCTCAGTAATCAACCATTTATATCTGTCTAACGGTAAATAATTGGGTACAAGACTTTAAAGTTTATATAAATTATAGAGATCTAAAAATAATTTAAGTTATAAACATCTGATATAAAAATCTAAATAAATTACGAGGCTCTAAAATAATTTAAGGTATATAAACACAAATTACTCTCTATGCTATTGTTATGCCAAGATTTCAAAAATTCAAACTTAGCTGGGTGGTGGTGGCACAGGCACTCAGGAGACAGAGGCAGGTGGATCTCTGAGTTGAGGCCAGCCTGGGCTACAGAGCGAGTTCCTGGTACTCAATGGAGTTCTGATAAAGCGGTGACGCTAACCACTATTACCAGTCACAAGCTCAAGATTTAAGTTTCCTCTGGTTGTCTTCTAAATATAGACCTAAAGATACTTCTCTTCATGCTATAACATCTGTCCAATCTGTATCCTGCCCTCTGGACAGAGAAAAAGATGTTCATACTTTTTAACTCAAAGCCATAGGTTTTGATACGACTCAAGGGTGTGAGTCTACTCCAGCTGTTTACAGACACCTGTTAGCTATTCTGGATTTCAATACAAATTACAAACAATGGTAATGTAAGCTTCAGGGAGTCGAGAAAGTCCTCAGACTTGGATCCACCCCTCACAGCAACAAGGTAAGCACTCTCGTTAATTGAGAGCCCAAGCTTCTCTGCCTACCGCCTATTCTCGAGGGGAAGCTCTGAATGTAATATTTTCCTCTGGATTCTTTAGCTTTACCTTCTGCCCCTGCAGAGTTCCCCTCGGCTGACAGACACCATCCAGAATCAGCTGAGGAGTATGAACTGCTCCAAAGATGATCTATGCCATGCTAGTCCCAGCTAGTCCTGCAAAACTGGAGAGCCCTGGGATTGCTAAGAGCTGATGTGATTGGTCCCTGTCTCTTCAACTGGGTTGTTACCAGATGCTTCTGATGAATGCTTCATTGCCACCATCCCCTCCTGGCCTTTGACTAACATTCCAGCCTTCCTGGGTCCTGACAACAGCATCCTGATTTCAGCAGGAAGTTACAGAAGAGAATATGTCACCTTGTCCTCAACAAAGGGCTGGAATATTAGCTGCAAGGAACCTCCCTGGCAAAGGGGACTAAATGGCTACATGTAGAGCTCATTGGCGTACCGAGATTATATGGCCTTAAAATGTTTGTTCTGTCTATGCTAAGACAACAGGTATAATTTATGGATGCATTGCATCTTTTGCTGCATTACAAATTTTGTGTCCCCCAAGTCCCGCATATAAAGAATGCTATTGACAGGGACATGTAAGAGAAGGGAGGATGAAGAGCAGCCTGCCTCCATCTTGGGCTTAAAATCCATCTTACGGTAAAGACAAACTAGGCTCATTCCTGCTTGTAATTAAACCTGTTTCTCAAGGATTGCCCTGTGTCCCACCTGTAACCTTAACTACAAACGGATCTGTACTGCCTGTTCCAGGATGGCGATCATGTCTCCACCCCTGAGCTATGAGAGCTTTGTCTTCCACACGTCCAGTGCTGCCCTCTGCCACCCCGCCTGAGGGGGAGGCAGCCTGTGTACAGAAATAAAAATCTTGTTTTAATTAACTGCTTTAATTAATTTGGCCATGATGGTCTGGGTCAGTGGTCTTTCTCCTCCCATCTTTGGAATTAACAAGTTATGAGCCATGACGGGTTGGTGGTGAGACTTGAACCCAGGTCCTCTATAAGAACAGCCAGTGCTCTTCACCACTGAGGCATCTCTCCAGCCTCCGAAGACACCTAATTAAGCCAGGTTGGTGGCGTTTGCTGGCTTGCGATCCTAGCTCTCATAACCTGAGGCAGGAGATGGCGCATTCCAGAGACCTATGCAACCTCTCAGTTTGGCATAAATATTGTAAATGTCTGTTTGGAAGCCCACGTGGGCGCATGCGCGAGGCCAAGGGTCCCTTTGGCGGCCCGCGTCTTCCTCTACTGCCATCGCTTGGCCGCATCTGGAACCACAGCTGTTTTGAGGGAGCCGGAAACCCGACAGTTTTGAGGAAACCCAGGCCTCTCAGGGTTTAGGAGAGGAAGCCGTGCTGGTTCTGCCCAGCAAATACTCATTGAGGCTTCTCACACAGAAATGAGAGGATGTGAGGGGGGCATGCATCACCAACACACCCCTAAAGGAGCATCCGGTGTCTGGCCCCTGCTCTGCATCCTCAGGCAGGTTGCTTTGTCACTATGACCCCC
>CABHPP010114527.1:11765-26422 GCA_902168425.1 Peromyscus attwateri | reverse complement strand
TATGTCCTTCCCAAGCAAAGACATGAGATCTCAAGTGCTGGGATTAAAGGTGTGTGCCACCATGCCTGGGTCTGTTCCCAGTGTGGCCTCGAACTCACAGAGATCCACCTGCCGCTGCCACCCAGCCAGGTTGATTAAATTGCTCAGAAGTTGGTTTTCTTATTCTAGTGTGGGACCTGTACAACTCAGATGAGCAAGCTTGTACAGCAAGTACTTTTACCCTAGGAGACATGTCGCTGGCACAATGAAGCTTTCCTTCTTCTTATATCATTGCACTTATTTGTGTGTGTGCATGTTCATGTGCCACAGTGCATATAGGGAAGTCAGAGGACAGCCTGTGGGCATTGGCTCTCTCCTTCCCCATGTGGGCCTGCGGGATCATACTCAGGTGCTCAGGTTTGGTGGCAGACATCTTTACCCACTGAATCATCTCCATCAGCTAAGGTAAGATTATGCTTTCTTCTGATTTTGTCAGGTTTTGACTATTTGGGAATCTGGGTCTTAACAAAGGCAGGGCTCATTTTTAACTATCTGTTTTATTTTAGCCTTGTAATGACCTCCATATAAAGTGCTCTTCTTTTAATGTGATCCCAGTACATTTTAATACCCTACATATCTGACAAGAGATGTGTAGAGAGATACGTTTGAATTTTACCTCAACATTATGAAAACTTAAAGTCATGTGAGTCTAACATGAAAATATGATGGTTGCTCTTGTTGTCAAGTGGACAGGATTGAGAATTGCCTAGGAAACTCTTGGCACGCTGGTGAGGGCATTTCCCAGAGAGGATTCACTGTGGTAGGGGTGGGATGATCCTCACTCTTAAAGTAGGTGACGCTTTCCAAAAGGTAGCCCATATAAGGCAATTCAAGGAACAAGTAGCTTTTGCTTCCTCCTGAAGAAGGGTTTATTGTTGCATCACCTTCTCCACTGATGCTGGAATAACCAACCTTCAGGTAAATTGTCCAGAGACAAGGACAGAAGTGTCAGGATGGAAACTAGTTTACATGGGGCGTGGTGGTGCTTGCCGATAGTTCCAGTGATAGGAATTCCAACCACACCCCCATGGTCTTGCATGCCCAGTGGGACACTTAGTCATCTCCGCCTAGTCATTTCCAGGTCATATGTTCTGCGTAACCCATTCCTCATGGCTGTGTGGTTGCGTAATCGTGCAGCGTGACCATGTAATCTATGCACATGCGTGGAGTAGCCATGTGGGCCTGTGTGCACAGGTACAAGCTGGCCCTTAAAAGATGGGCCCCATGTTCCCCCGCCCTCTTTCTCACACGTGTCCTTCCACAGGCCTGATCACATCTATCCCTTTCTCTTTGTCTTGATAAAACTCTTGTTAGTGGATTCTGTTGTGTTTTGTGATTTTTCCTTGGGGGCAAGAGCACTGCTAAAAAACCATCATTTGGTGCTGTTGACTCAACAGGCCCCTCCGGGTGCTTTGCGCCTGGAAACCTGTACCAGGAGAGTCTGCTCCACCCACGACAGCCCACTGTCCATTTGCCTGGCTGTGGGATCCTACACACAACACAGGCTACTTCAATTGGTGAGTCCCCCACTTTTCAGCCAGCATAAACAGTCTTCTGGATCTGTGGGAATGACTGTTGAGCATCCGGCATCCCTCTGGTATCCTTGAAACTGGGGGTACCCCCGAACATGGTCTTCACTGGCTACTGTTGGTCCCTATCGCAGGCTAAAATTTCTAGCCATCTCCCATGTCTGCAGTTTGAGATATAATTCTCGTGGTCAGACCCCCGTCTTCAGGTGCATCTTCAAGCTGTGTAAGGCTGACACATTTTTCTTGCTTGACGAAGCAGTAAGTGTAGGGAAAAGGGGCTGGCTAGAGAAACCCACCCTGACCCTGGAGCCCAGAATTAGGGAATTAGGGAAAGATGGCTCAGATAAAGTCAGAAAGAGAAACACAGTTTAGCTCAGATCAGAGCCATCTCTGCCTCTGTCCAACTGACTTGTGAAAACAACCAATCACAGAACAGGACAGCAGAATCCTGGACCTAGGGCTCAGGACCAGGGAAAGAAACACAGCCTGTGTTTGGGACCTGGGCCAGAGAAATGAACCAAGGAAACATGCCCTGACTCTGAAACAAGTACCAAAATAACACTCTTGGTCCCTTGAATCAGAGTCAGTGAATGAAATGTGCCCTGGCCTTAGAGGTAGTGACAGAAAGCTAAGTAAGGCCAGTGATAGAAACACAGTTTAGCTCAGATCAGAGCCATCTCTGCCCCTGTCCAACTGACTTGTGAAAACAACCAATCACAGAGCAGGACAGTAGAATCCTGGCCCTAGGGCCCAGGACCAGGGAAAGAAACACAGCCTGTGTTTGGGACCTGAGCCAGAGAAGTGAACACTTTATCCCCAAACCCAGAACCCAGGAAATGTGCCCTGACTCTGAGACTAGTGCCAAAATAACACTCTTGGCCCCTAGAATCAGAGTCAGTGAAAGAAATGTGCCCTGGCCTTAGAGGTAGTGTCTAAAAGCCAAGAAAGGCCAGTGAAAGAAACACAGTTTGGCCCTGAAATCAGGGCCATCTCTGCCCCCTGTTCACAAAACTGGCCAATCCCTGGGCAGAAAATAAACTAACCAATCACAGTTGACTCCACCCTCTAGACATCCTATATAAACCGCCCTGCCCGGTCAGTTGTAAACTGTTCTCTCCACCCTGGTAGAGGCAGTTACTCTCCTGGACTCCTCCTTCCCAAATAAACCTCTTTCTCAAAAGAGTATTGGGTGAAGACCTTCATTGGGAGCTGAGTAGAAGAGCCTTGCTGGGACGTCCCTTAGTGGACTGAGCAAGGGGGAGCTGAACAGAAGAGCCTTGCTGGGACGTCCCATAGTGGACTGAGCAAGGGGGAGCTGTACAGAAGAGCCTTGCTGGGACGTCCCATAGTGGACTGAGCGAGAAAGAGCTGGTAACACTGAGCCAGAGAGTGGCTCTCCAGGAGAGGAGCAGGATTGCTGTGTCCTGCGGGGAAACCATCCCCCATCATACCATCATACCAGGTATATCCTGACTTTCCCGAAGAGTCAGGATACCCATCCTTGCTGAAGCAGTTTCAGACCTGACTCTCCCGAGAAGTCAGGAAACCTTCCTTTCCAAGGTTGGGCTGTTTCTTTGCAGTCTCAGCCATCAGAGCTGTGCTAAACAGCTTCAGGTGTCCAGGACACCTTCAGGGCAGAGCTCTTGTAGCTCTGAGGTGTCCGGGATACCTCGCCCTCTAGGGCAGAACTGTCTCCAGTTCTGCCATCACTGCTGTGCTAAACAGCTTCAGGTGTCCGGGACACCTTCAGGGCAGAGCTCTTGTCCTAAGTAGCTCTGAGGTGTCCGGGATACCTCGCCCTCTGAGCTGAACTGTCTCCTCGCAGTTTCAGCCAACAGTTTACTAACATTTGGTGCCAAAACCCGGGACACCAAACCCAGAGTTTTTGCAAGCTTTTGCAAGCCTCTGCAATTTACTAACAGTAAGTGCTGTCAGACTCCCGGGGAGTCCTTGCCTTCACACACCTTAGACCCCCACCTTACGTCTGACGAGACGTCTGGCAGCCTGTGCCTGGTACAGATCCATCCTTGGCCTTAGGGACGCCTGGGGCCTTGGTTTGGGATCACGTTTGTTTTTTTATTTTTTTATTTTTTGCCTCTCTGCTGCAGAAATGGGAAATAAGGCTTCCAATCCCACCAGTCCCACCTCTCCCCTAGGATGCCTTCTTGAAGCTTTAAAACCTCTCAGCTTAATGCCTTGCTTAAAGATTCCTACGCTTGTCCATCTCTGTACTAAGAGATGACCCAAATATGCCTTAGATAAAAACAAAAAATGGCCGCTGAGCGGTTCCTTAGATCCTGATATTTTACAGGAATTATCTAACTTCTGCCAGTGAACAGGCAAATGGAAAGAATTGCCCTATTCCATAGCTTTTTTTCTGTCTGAGTTCTAAACCACCTTTTCTGAATTCCTTCCCTCCTGCCCATATGCTCTTAGTTATGCCTGAACTGGATGATTCCCTGACTCCAGAACCTCTAGCTCTGGATCCTGCAAACAAACCTCCGTCTATCCAACTTTCCGCTCCCACTCCTGCCCCAGGGCACTGGTACCTTCGGCTCCTCCTCTGGCTTCCTCCTCCTCTTCAACAGCAAAGGCCCAGCTCTGGCTCCAACCTTTACGCCTCCTGCTACCCGCTCTTGGACTGCTAAAGGGCCTGACCCAGCCATTCAAACCCGCCAACCGTTCTCCCTTTGCAAGAGGTGGCCAGAGTAGATGGACTGGTCAAGGTCCATGTCCCATTCTCTCTCACAGAACTCTCTCAAATAGAAAAAAACTGGGTTCTTATACCTCTAATTCGGCTTCCTTTATTAAACAATTTCAATATATTACCCAATCTTGTAGTCTTGCCTTTCATGATGTATACATGACACTTGCTAATAACCTGTTTCCTGAGGAGCGCAGGCGGGTTTGGGAGCAGGCTAGGACACATGCAGATGAGGTTCACCAAACTAACCCCACACACCCTCCAGGGGCTGAGGCAGTTCTTGATCAGGACCCACATTGGGATTATAACACCCAGGGTGGGTCTCTAGCCAGGGAAAGGTTTATTACCTGTCTCCTGACAGGCCTCCGTAAGGCTGCCCTAAAACCAGTAAACTATGAAAAACTAAAAATAATAATTCAAGATTAGGACAAAAATCTGTCTCATCTCCTAGAATGGCTCACTAAGGCCCTCCTTCAATATACTATCCTAGATCTTGAAAGCTCTGAGGGCAGGCAGCTCCTAATGACCCACTTTGTCTCACAGAGCTTCCCCGACATAAGGGTGAAACTTAAACGCTTAGAAAAAGGCCCTCTGACCCCACAGGCAGAAGTGCTAGTGGTGGCATTTAAGGTATACCATGGGAGAGATGAAAAAGCCCAAAAAAGGAACTGCTGGTTGCTGGCACATGCTGTCCAACTGGCTCCCTGAAAGCCGCCAGGTCCCTGTTTCAAATGCAGGAAAGACGGCCATTGGGCCCGCGCTTGTACCACCACCCCACAGAGGGCACCAATAAGGCCTTGCCCGAAATGTTGCCAAAAGGGTCACTGGTCAGCTGACTGTCCTAATGTACCTAGAGGCATAGGAACACCAGATAAAGACCACCCTCCGGCTGACTTTCTAGGCTTGGCCTACAGCGACAACTGACGCTGCCTGGGTCCCGCCCTGGCCACTCCCATCTCACACAGGGAACCCAGGGTAGTGATAATATCTGGGCATCCCATCTCCTTCCTTTTGGACACTGGAGCTACCTACTCTGTCCTGAGAGAGTTTTGGGGCCCTACTTCTCCTTCTCGTCTCCCTATTGTTGGGGTAGGGAGGACAGCCTTAACCACCTCACCAGATTTAATTGTACTTTCAGGGTTAATTAATGGGAAGGGATTTTCTAGCTAAGGTAGGAGCATCCATTTCTTTTGCTCCCCACATTCACCTCACCCCAGACTCGCCAGCAGCTCCTCTTCTTCTTCTCCTAGCCACCCACCCTACTGACTCTAACAGTTCTTTTCCCTTGCCAGCCTCTCAGGTAGACCCAGAAGTCTGGGATACCCAGAACCCGTCTATCGTTAGGCACCATCCGCCTATTACTATCCAGTTACAGGACCCTACCAGATATATCACCCAAGCTCAGTACCCTCTCTCACTCCAGAGCCTACGAGGACTTAAGCCTATCATTTCTGACCTCAGGAAAAATCTGCTCCACCAAACCTCTTCACCTTTCAACACCCCCATACTTACAGTTAAAAAGTCTAATGGAACCTACCGCCTGGTTCAAGACCTCTGGCTCATTAACTCTGCAGCGGTCCCTCTTCATCCTGTAGTGCCTAACCCTTATACTCTCCTGTCCACTGTCCCTTCGGGAACCTCTCACTCCTCAGTTCTAGATCTCAAAGACGCCTTCTTTTCTATTCCTCTCAGTCCTCAGTCTCAAAATATCTTTGCTTTCACCTGGACTGACCCTGACACTCATCTGTCCACACAGCTGACCTGGACTGTTCTGCCACAAGCATTCAGGGACAGTCTACATCTATTTGATCAGGCTCTGGCCTCTGACCTGCTTTCTCTGTCTCTCCCTGGCTCTAATACAGTATGTAGATGATATTTTACTCTGTTGCCCATCCTTACAGGTTAGTCAAACTAACACCTCTGCTCTCCTAAATTTCTTATCCAGCTGAGGTTACAGGGTATCTCCTTCTAAAGTTCAGCTGTCCACTTCCAGGTCACCTATTTGGGTCTAACAATTACTCCAACCCACAAGGCTATTACTGTAAATAGAAAGCATCTAATCCAGTCTCTTGTAGTCCCTTCTACTAAACAGGAGATTCTGTCTTTCCTAGGAATAGCTGGCTTCCTACGGTCTTGGGTTCCATCTTTTTTTCTCTCCTTGCTCGCCCCTTTTATGAGGCAGCTCAGGGCTCTCCACACAAACCCCTCCTTCACCCTGTTACTAAACCTTTCCAGAAGCTCCAACAGGCTCTTCTCCAGGCCCCAGTGCTTCATCTCCCAGACTTAACCCGTCCCTTCTCCCTCTATGTAGCAGAGAAGGAGGAATTTGCCCTGGGAACCCTAGGGTATCAGCTGGGACCCTCCTTTGCACCTGTAGCATATCTGTCAAAGAAGTTAGACCTTACCAGTCAGGGCTGGGCACCCTGCATCCAGGCCTTGGCAGCTGCTGAACTCCTTATTCGGGAATCAAAGAAGCTAACTTTTGGGTCACCTATTACTGTCGTCTCTCACCATAACCTGTCCCATCTCCTAACTTATAAAGGCTTACAAAGTTTACCTCCTTCCCGGGTTCTTTCTCTCCAGGTGTCATTACTACATGCCACACTTACTTTCTGGACCTGTCCACCTCTTAATATTTCAAGCCTCCTCCCTCAACCTAATGCTGACTATTCTCCTTCTCATTCCTGCACTGAAACCTTAGAGGAACTGTTACCCCACCCTTCACACATACAGAAGGGCACATTGCCTCAGGCTACTTATACCTGGTGCACATGGCAGCTCCTTTTTACATGAAGGGGACCCATAAAGCAGGCTATGCCATAGTGTCAGATACTGAGATAATAGAGGCACAGGCATTACCCGTACACACCACTAACCAACAGGCTGAGCTGATAGCTCTCACCCGTGCCTTCCAATTGGCACAGGGACAATCTCTAAATGTTTACACAGACTCCAAATATGCTTTTCATATCCTCCTGTCCCACGCTGCTATTTGGAGTGAGCGTGGCCTTCTCACAGCAAAAGGGGGATCCATATCTAACTCAGTCCAAATAATAGCCATGCTGGAGGCTTCCCACCTCCCCAAGGCTATAGGAATTGTCTACTGCCGGTCTCATCAGACCAATAGCTCCATCATCTCTAGGGGAAACAACCGGGCTGACCAGGCAGCCAGGACAGTGGCCCTCCACGGCCAAGTCTCACCCCATCCACCGCAGGGAATCATACAGTGCAGCTCACACCCTCACAGGGAACCCCTGACACTAGGCAAATTCTTTCCTATCTATACCAGCTCTTTCACCCTAATAACCTTGCTCTGTCTAATTTGTAGAAGCCCACCTGCAGCCCACCTCTGAGGACTTATAGTTCTTAAGAACTATTACTCCCTCTTGTGAGATCTGCCAAAAAAAAAAAAAAAACAGATCCCAACACCAAGTACAGAAGTCAACCTTTTCCCACCCACCAGGCTAGAGGTTCCCTTCCAGGGACCTTCTGGCAGCTCGATTTTACCCATATGCCCACTGTCAGGAAAGTTAAATATCTCCTTGTGATGGTAGACTCATTTTCAAATTAGGTGGAGACATACCCGGTTTCTAATAAGCGGACTCAGACAGTTGCAGATCTCCTTGTCCAAGAAATTATTCCTCGGTTTGGGGTTCCTGCTTCCCTTCAGTCTGACAATGGTCCGGACTTCACCACTCAGATTTCCCAGACACTAGCTAAGGCTCTTAACATTCCTTGGCATTTTCATATCCCATACCGTCCTCAATCCTCAGGAAAGGTAGAACGTACCAACCGGTCTTTAAAAACTATTCTTACTAAGATGTCACAGGAACTTCACCTCAACTGGGTAAGATTATTGCCTCTAGCTCTTTTCAGGCTCAGGGCTCTTCCTCAAAAGCCTCTTTCAATTTCTCCATTTGAACTAATGTATGGAAGGCCGGTTCTAACACCAGGTCTTCTATCCAACCCTTCAACCATTCCAGACAGCCTTCTAACTCCCCTGCTATGTCACCTAAGGTCTATCCTGTGGAACTTCGCAGACCATTCCTTACCTCAGCCATGTGACAATCCTTTCCCACCTCCAATCCACATTGGGGATCAGGTTCTTCTTTCCTCTCCAGGACAATGCTCTTCACCCCTTTCCCCTAAGTGGCAGGGACCCTTCAAGGTAATTCTTGTGACCCCCACAGCTACTAAACTCGAGGGCTTTCCTCACTGGGTCCACCTGTCTCATCTGAAACCTTTTATCTCACCTCCATCCCAGAAAAATCTCTCTTCATATACAGAGACACAGACAGGGCCTTGTTCTCTCAAGCTCCAGAGGACATCAGGATCCACTGCCTTGTCACAAATTCCAGAGGAACAAGGTATCATCCCATAAGCTCTTCCTTCCCTAATTAGGGCCACACAGAGCTGGAGGCAAACAGACCATCAAAAATAACCAGGCAGTAAGAAAAAAACAAAAACAGTAATAATCAAAAGGTATTTACACTCCCAGACCCAAAAGTGTCTGGGCTCTGCAAAAACAGACTCTAATATAACAGTCTATCACTGTTGAATGCTCAGCAATTGATCGCCTGTGTCTCCTGAATGCTAAACTAATAAAGGAAACAGGTGCCTTAAATAAACCAGCTCTAATAAAGCTTGTCTCAGGTAAAAATTAAGCAGAGTACTAAACACCACAATGGTCACTAATTTTCTCATGGCTGCTTCTTAACATGTTCAAAATTTTTCCCAAGCTCCAGAAACCAGCTTAAATCCATCTGGACAGGCTGGATCTACCTCAGATAAGTGCCAACTCCCCTGGTCTGGGAATACTCCAAAGAAAATAAAACAATAATGATTCTTTTTTCTCTAAGTTTTTTCTGTGTCACCAGTATCCTGTCAGCCAAAAAGTTCTGAGCCACAAAGGATGGACAATTCCAGGGAAATGAACGACAGACAGCCCATCATCCCAGGACTATGGAAGCTCCCCTCCCTATTCCCCCCAAGAGCCAACTGATGCCCACCAAGTCAGCTGGAAACAGTTTTTGGGAGAAACAATGCCCCATACCCACTCATCTGCCATCTTTTATAAAAAACAAAGAGTTAGGGATGATAGGAATTCCAACCACGCCCCATGGTCATGCATGACCAATGGGACACTTAGTCATCTTCACATAGTCATTTCCGGGTCATACGTCCTGTGTGACCCATGCCCCATGGCTGCATGGTCGCGTAATTGCGTGGCGCGACTAAGTGATCTATGCACATGTGTGGAGTAGCCACATGAGCCTGTGTGCAGAGGTGCAAGCTGGCCCTTAAAAGATGGGCCCCATGGCCCCCCCCCCCCGCCTCTTTCTCACACGTGTCCTTCCACAGGCCTGATCACATCTATCCCTTTCTCTTTGTCTTGATAAAACTCTTGTTAGTGGATTCTGTTGTGTTTTGTGATTTTTTTCCTTGGGGGCAAGAGCGCCTCGAAAAAACCGTCACCCAGTGCTTGGGAGATTAAAGCAGGAAGGTTTGTTTCAGTTCAGCCTGGGGTTTATAGCAAGACCTTGTCTCAAAACCAGCAACCCAAATGGAATTGCTGTGTCAGCCCTTCTAAAAGCATATTTTAAGCATCTTCACAAAACCAGGGCAATTGTAACCATCTTACATGAGACACTTTCTGCTCCACCCTTCGGCTATGGGACTCTGAAACACAATGGTCCCTAAAGAGTTAAAATTTCCCCAAGAATCCAAGCTGGGGGTGGGAAAGGAAGGCCAGGCTGAGGGATTTCACACAGTTCTGCAAGCTAAATTAGCATATCTATAGTTCTCTGATTTCCTTTCAGCTTTTCAATAAAACTGTAACAGTGCTACTAGAGAAGGCTGGAGAAACCAGGCATTTTTCTTTCTGGATTGGCCCAAACTATCAGTAAATCAATTTTCCTTTATCAGTTTGCTTCCTAATGTCTTTTAACATGTAGTAGGTTTATGAAGCTAAGTGCCCCTGCAATCAGATGCCATTGTTTACAATTTAGTAAATAAACGATGACGGGCCTGGAGAAGTGACTCAGCAGTAAGAACACTCGCTGCTCTTACAGAAGGCCTGGCTGGGTTGGGTTCCCAGCATTCCCATCAGGCAGCTTACAATAGCCTGTATGTAACTCCATCTCCATATGTAGGCCTACATGTCTGGGGATCAAGTTGTTCATCGCCATTTGCTTCTACGACAAACAAAAAAACAAAAAAAACAAAAAAAAAAAAAAAGAACCTGCTGAGTCTATCTAGAGCTTAGAAGAGAAGACCACTGTTCTCTTATCTGTGGACTCCTGGGACACTCCTTACAACCAGGAGCCTAGGAAATACAACTGGGGCCTGAGCTGGGACTGCAAAACAGGTAGACACCACTTGCATTCCTTTTATACTGCTGAATAACGATGGCCACGTAATTCATGGATTTAACAAGTCAAGAGACCAGGTGGTGTCATATCTCAGTGGGGATGTATCACCAGCTCCAAAGCTCTGGTTGGTTGGGTGTCTCTCTGGAGCTCACCCCAGCTGGTGTTCATTCAGCTCTAGTTCCTTAAGGTGATGGCCCTGATTTCATGGTAGCTGTCAGCTGAGGGGCTGAGCTAAACTCCACAGCCTCCATACTTCATCCTTCTGGATCTTCGACACTCTGGGACCTCTTCTGTTTCTAGGTAGGTAAAGCTTTCTGCTTCTTAAGGACTCCCCTGAGAGGGTCAGGTCCACCCACATAATCTCCTTGACTTTGAACCAACTGACTTGGTACCTTAATTAGCTAGGCAAGAATCTACTATAATAGTATTCAACAATCAGAATGTATTAGCTTGAGCTGCCACAATAGAATAGCATAGATCGGATGGATTGAGCAAAATAAACTTAAAATAAATGTATTTCTCGCCATTCTGGGTGGTAGGAAGTCCACATGATCAAGTTCTAGTGAGGGCCTGCCCCTGGATTGCAATCAGCCATGTGTGTCCTTACATGACGAAAAGAGGGAAGGCAGAGAGTTCTTGAAAACCAAGAAAACAAATCCTCATGTAAACCTAATCACGTCCCCAAGTCCTGTCACATGGGGGATCAGGGCTTCCATCCATCGAGGTCCTATCACACAGCAGGCCTATCTGGTGATTCCTGTTTCAAGAAAAGCACTTAGTCACTGTCTAGAGTACAGGTAAGCTGGTGAACAGCACATGGGAAACAATGCAAGGAAACTGTGAACCTGCTATTAAAAGTCCTAGACTAGGGTAGTGCAAAGGAACCTAGACGCTACAGCAGAAAGACTTTCATTTCTTAGAAGCTGTGTGGCCCTATGAAGTCACTGACTAGAGCTCTACTTTTTATTTATTAGAATATAGGGCCAGTGAAACGGTTCGGTGGGTAAAGGCACTTGCTGCAATGCCGGGTGACCTGAATTCAATCCTCAAGATCCACATGGGAGAAGGAGAGAACTGAGTTCCATAAGTTGTCCTCTGTTCGTGCATGCAGTGGTATGTGCACCCTACTCTACATTAGTGTGAAAAATAAATTACAGCCAGACAGGTCTAGGTGTTGTTCCAATCTTAGATGGTCTTTTAATAAAAAAAAACCCAGACCCAGATATCAGGGTGAAAGCTGAAAGATCAGAGAAGCAGAGTAGCCAGCCACTAGTTCTTATCTCTACGAAATCCTCAGCCTCAAGAATGTGAGTTCCTGTTTCCTCACACTTTATATACCTTTGTCTGCCTAGACATCACTTCCTGGGATTAAAGGCATGTGTGCTTCCCAAGCAAATGCATGAGATCTCAAGTGCTGGGATTAAAGGTGTGTGCCACCACTGCCTGATCTCTATGTCTAATCTAGTGGCTGGCTCTGTCCTCTGGTCCTCAGGCAAGTTTATTAGGATACACAATATATCTCCACATCTAGGAGTAAAGGTACTTACTGCTAAGATTGATGACCTGAGTTCAGTGCCCAGGACCTGTATGATAAAAGGAGAGAACCACTTTCTAAAAATTGTCCTCTGACCTCCACGTGTGTATACACGCACAAAGGCAAATATAATAAAAACTATTAAAACTACAAAAAAAGAAAATCTATTAGCTTCTATCTTATAGAATGGTTCAGAGAATTCAATATGATCATCCATAGTTCAATAGGCACTCTAATAAGCAAATGGTAGTTATTATTTTAACTACCACAGTCCCAAATAAAAGATTCCCACTTTGCATCAACATAAGCTCTCTGGTGTCATAATCTCTCTGCTAAATAGAATGGATGATTAGGTTATGTCATCAGGGTTACGGAACAGGAGCAGGCTGTGGTGGTACACACCTGTAATCCTAGCACTTGGGACGTAAAGGCAGGATTGTTGCATTCAAGGCCATCACTGGCTACATATTGTGTATGACGCCAGTCTGAGCTACATTAGATCCTGTGTCAAAAACCAAAAGAGCCAGGTTCCAGGGTAGCCAGGGCTAAGAAGCCCTGCCTTGAAAAAATAAACCAAACAAACCAAAACAACAACAAAAAACCCCTAAAAACCAAAAGAGCCAAAATGAAAACATGAATGGTACATCCTAGAGAGGTCTTTCCCAGAGTTGTGGAATTAAGAACAATATAAGGAACAATTATTCTGAAACATATAGAAACCAGTTTGGTTCCTGCACCCCAGGTGAACATAAAACAACTGCAATTAAGATCAGTAGGGCAGTTCATTGAGTTCTCTTTCATCAGAGACCTGCTTCCCAATACCTTCCCCACCCCAGGGGAGCAATACAGTACAGTCGGGAGAAAACCAATTCCCATTTGGGAGACAAAGCAGTATAATTTAGATACTACAACCTGATTCTTAAGGAGGGCTGACCAAGAGACTAGTTTCTCCCATGACTGAATCTTAGCATGGATGAGAATAATGTCCTTGATAGGGGTGTCTCGGAACATAATACAGGTGCCAGGATGTGCAGTAACGCTAGGTGGCAGCCCAGGACCACGGATTAGCACAGCTTCTGCGTGCCTGCAGCACTACAGGTAGACACCAGGGGGAGCCTCGTGGTAGAACACCACAAACGTAATGTTCCTCACAAAGCCAGAAAGGATTCAGAAAAGGCTTGAGAGATGTCCAGAAACTCTATCCAGAATGAGTAGTAAAAGGTTCCGTGTACAACACCAGATTATAAGATGCTGAAATCCTAATGAAGCTAAAAGGACAGGTAAACAGGGAAATATGATGCCCTTAAAGCCCCCACCACTTCTCTCTTCTCCTTTTGTCTGTCTGTCTTTGTCTGTCTGTCTATCTCTCTGTCTCTGTCTCTCTCTTACTCACTTGCTCGATTTCACTCTTTCTCTCTTCTCTCTTTCTGCTTCTTCTTTCTTCTCCCTCTCCCTGTGAGACAAACGCAAGACTTGGTACATACTAGGCAAGCACACTATCCTGACTTACACCCTCATCCCTAAAACGGTAAATGAAACTTCTAAAAACAGAACTTAAAAGAGAAAAAAAAAAGGCCGGGTGGTGGTGGCGCACACCTTTAATCCCAGCACCCGGGAGGCAGAGGTAGGCGGATCTCTGTGAGTTTGAGGCTAGCCTGGGCTACCAAGTGAGTTCCAGGAAAGGCGCAAAGCTACACAGAGAAACCCTGTCTCGTAAAACCAAAAAAAAAAAAAAAAAAAGAGAGAGAGAGAGAAAAAAAATGAAGCAGACATGAGCTGCTCGTCAGACAATACAAATAACCATCATGAGATGCGCAATGAATTAGAGGCCAAAGAGACAACAAAATAAAATCAGGGAAACGAGATATGAACAGACATAAAGACTGTGAGGGAAAACACAGAGGAAGGAATTCATGACTACCACTTTAAACCCGGTCATAAGGCCATGGTGGTGGGTCATGGGGTGTACCTACTATGGTTGTTTTGCTAACTGGTCATATTGTCAAACTGCCTTCTAAATATTTATGTTTATACCCATAGATTTGTGCTGCTCTCAACCTTGGCCAGAGGAGTCTCTTTCTGTGGTGGGCAGCAATCAGTGCCGAGATGCGTTACTGGTCAAAGTGCTGAGGATAAGTGACTGAGTATTCAGTCCTAAACGGGACATCTATATCGCCTCTGCCAAGGCTCGGGAAACATTTGTAGAAGGGACAGGCCCTGATCTCACTGCTAGGAGCCTTACAAACAGACGAAGCTACACAACTGTCATACACAGGCATGGGATCTAGAGCGATCCCATGCAGGCTCCCTAACTGTTGATCCAGAGTCCATGAGCTCCCATAGGCTCAGGTCAGCTGTCTCCGTGGAAGCATCATGACCTTGACCTCCCTGGCTCTTACAATCCCTCCTCCCCTTTCTTAGAAGGACTTTTGGAGCTCCGCCCAGTGCTTGGCTGTCAATCTCTGCATCTACTTCCATCA
>CABHPP010114526.1:16475-27435 GCA_902168425.1 Peromyscus attwateri | reverse complement strand
GTCCAGGCACCCTCTGGACCACTGCCAGCAGACCAAGGTGGGGTCAACCTTGTGGATTCCTGAGAGCCTGCCCAGCACCTGCCTCTTCCAATTCCCATGATGTCCTCATCTATCATGGTATCTTCCTCCATGCCCTCCCACTCTGTCCCTGTTCCAGCTCAACCCTCCCATTTCCCTATGTTCTCATCCCCCACTCCTCGCCCTCTGCCACACCCCCACACCCAGTCCACTCATGTAGATCTCATCCACTTCTTCACAGGGCCATCCATGCCAAACACATTTCTTTAGTGTTAACATTCAATCTCCATCCTCTATAGGCTTATGGCCGATTCATAATGCAAAATACATTCATTCCAACTTGAGAAGTCCTCAGAGTTTTAACAGTTTCAGTACTATTCAAAAATCTAAGGTCTCTTTTGAAATCCAAGGTACTCTCTTAACTATGAGTCTCTCATCCAATACCATTTAAAACACAAACAAAGCAAGTTCTATATTTTCATTTACAACGACACCGAATAAACATCCCTACTCCTGAAGGTAGTAATGAGGGCACAACAAAGAAAGGGCCAAAGCAAGCCTGAAGTCAGACAGGATATATGCCCAGTCCAGTAGCTACATGTCTGGTGTCCAGGGTTCTTGGTATCATAGGGGCTCCAACAACCTTGGGTAGTCATTCCCTTCCATTTCTGAGGTCTACAGTTACAGCACACCCAGCCTCTCTCTTAGGCTGGCCCCATTCCTTCCTGCGGCATTTTTGGTAGCTATACCAGGTTCTGACATCTCCAACTTCCTGGGGTCTCTATTGCAACTTAGGTTTCACCTTCATAACTTTGTGCAGTGGCCTCTTAGGGGCCTCCTTACAGGGAATCTGACGTGGTGCCTGGCTTCAGTGGTTTTCTGGAACCTTGGGTCAAGCCTCCATCACCCTGTAATTCTTTGAGACTAGCACTCTATGGACAACTCTGCCAGGTTTTACTCCCAGGTCACAATGTAGTCTGGTGCCCTATTCCACATGGCCTCTGTGTGCATCGGCAGTTGAAACTGGGAAGACACTTGTTTTCCAGCAAGAACCCCCTTCAGCAGCATTCTGAGTGCAGTCTCTTTTTAAATGAATTTGCATTTTACAAGCCAAGTCTTCAATGGGTGGGGTCTTGTCCTAAAAGGGAATGCTTCTTTTTAAAAATATTTTAAAATTTATTTGTTTTGTGTGTGTGTGTGTGTGTATGTGGTGGGGTGTATACATGCCATGGTGTACGTGTGGAGCTCAGAGAACAAATTGGTTCTTTACACCAGTTGGTTCCAGAAACTGAACTCTGGTTGTAAGGCTTGCCAGCAAGTGTCTTTGCCCACTGACTCATCTGTTTGGCCCCAAAGGGATTGTTGTTGTTGTTGTTGTCCTAGTACAAAATGAGTGATTTCGCTTTAATTGCCTTAATCTCTCAACTTCCCCTGCTTAAAGAAAAATGGTTTTTAGATTATTTAATTATATGTGTGTATGTTTATGCACATATGTGCAAGTACCCAAGGAGGCCAGAAGAGGGTGTTGGGTCCCTTGGATTTGGAGGTACAGGTAGCCGCAAGCCTTCTGATATGGGTGTTGAGAGTTAAACTCTGCAAAGGTCCTCTGCAAGGGCAGTGCATCCTCTTAACTGCTGAACCTTAATTTCCTTAATAACTGAGTCTTTGCCTAGGTCTGCCATGTCTCAACTTTAAGCTTGCTCATGTTCCTTTCCTTGCTAAACTGCACATTTCCCCCTTTTTCTGCTCTCTCTCGTCATTAATCTGGGCAAGAGCAATGGGTAGTAACCATGCCACAGGACTTCCTTATTAAAATATCAAATTCATGATCTCTGGATAATCCTTCCAAAATATTGACATTGATTTAGTTAAAGTTTTTTTTTTAAATCTAAACTACAGAGACTTTAAAATTGCTACTGATTCTTTATTAGCAAAGGAAATGGAGTTTACCTCTTTGTGTCCATATCCAGGTAGCTTTTCTGATAAGACAGATAGAATATCTGTAATCCAGGAAGACAGTCTGTGTAACAGTCATTTCAGTCAACGTTCACAGGATAGAGTTCTTGTAACGTTACAGTGGAGCTAACACATGCCCATCACTTGACTAATGCAGAGCTGGACAGGAGGTTAGGGAAAAGAAGTTGTGGAAGGGTGGGTCTGGGGAGGATCAGGGAATCCACAGTTCAGTTTAGCGGAGGCTTCGGCAGACCTGAACGAGCTCCTTTAAACATTTGAAAGTGTAGTCCCCAGCACTAAAAGGTTTTACTTAGCAGAGAGGAATTATCATGGTACATTATCTGTTCATAAGCAAAATATTATTTTCTATCGTGACTATTGCACAGCTGTGCTTTTGAAATCCTTGGAAGTTTTTTTAAAGTACTCTTTTCTTTTGGTGATCTTTTTAAATCCTCGGCATTCTTGTTACGACTGTGACCTTTATTAATGCTTGACTCCCTCCTTTAGCTCCTCTGCTGTTCGTCTGTCTTTAAATTTTTTAGTCTTTCTTATTGTTATGATATATTTAAAGGATTATATAAATTATTGCTTCCTGGTCTGTCTTTCCCAGTAGTCCTTGAGGACAGATAACCATATTTTATTTTTCTATTTCCAATGCATAAAGGCCTGCTGTTAAAAAATGAAAAAACATTAGAAATAATTCCTATTTGCCCAATCTAGAACAAACTTATTCCTGGAATTATATCTAATAATACTCTGCATGCCCCTGCATTGAATCCATTTTTTTTTATTTATTTTTTTATTTTTTTAGGAAAAAGAAAAAGAGTAGAAACATGTGATGAGTGTTTTCTGTGTTTAACCCTCTCTGGTTTTCTCGTCAGATTTGTGAGTGGGTTTAGTAGTCTCATTTTGATACTCTAACATTGAAATCATGCCTAAATTCTGAAAGTTTCCTCCAGAAGCTATATGTCTACTAAAATTTATTAATTGATTTTTAAAATGTGGATACATGTTGTATTTCCTCTTGATTGAAAATACAATCTGAGTCTGTTTATTTCTTGAGTAGGAAAATGATTTTGTTACTTTCATTCTTCTATTTGGGCAAATTCTACCAGAAATGTTTATTTGCTGTTGAGTTTTTGCTAAAACTTTTTTTTTTTTGTTAGAATATTGTTGAAATAAAATTTATGCTGGGCGGTGGTGGCACACGCCTTTAATCCCAGCACTTGGGAGCAGAGGCAGGTGGATCTCTGTGAGTTCAAGGCCAGCCTGGGCTACAGAGTTCCAGAAAAGACACCAAAGCTACACAGAGAAACCCTGTCTCGAAAAACAAAACAAAACAATAAAATAAAATAAAATAAAATTTATGGTGGAGATTGTTTATTCAGACTGGGTTTAAAACTTCTTTCAAAGGACATTCTTTGTAATACTTGTTTTAATATTTATATAGTCCAGAGGAAGGCATCACTGTACGGGTAAAGTAACATTGGACTCTAGATAAAAGAGACTCTAGCTTTAGCCTTGACCTTTAGTATTGAAGTATATTAAGATATGCTATTTACCTTTTTTGTGCCTTGATGTCCTTTATTTATGAAATGAAGGAATTAATTGGATCATTTTTTTGTTCATGAACATTATCTAAAAGCAATTATTTGTGCAATAGGGCAAGTGTGTGGTACTTTACACAGCACAAAGACTGAAGATATATTCTATTTAATAGAAATTAGTGTCATTTTTGTACATAAAATTACAAGTTATAAATTTGTTGATGTTGTTTTGGTTTTTGAGGCAGGGTTTCTTTTTGTAGCTTTGGCTGTCTTGGAACTAGTTCTGTAGACCAGGCTGGTCTGGCACTAACAGATTCACCTGCCACTGCCTCTCCAGTGCTGAGATTAAAGGCGTGCACCACTACTACCTGGCTATAAAATAATTTTTAGAAAGTGACTAAAATTTATTTATAATACAGTTATACAATATGTGCAAATTTAATAAACAAAAATGGTGGCTAAGGAGATGGCTCATTGTATAAGAGTAATTGGGGCACATGGATCCCCAGCACTATGTAAAATCTGGGTGTAGCCATGAATCTGAACCTCAGCACTGCAGGGAGTGGAGACAGGAGGCCAGCCAGCCTAGCCAAAAAACAAACAAACAAAAAGGACTTCAGGTTCAGTGAGAGACCCTGTTTCAAAGCTGGAGGGGGCTAGAGCAGGACACCGACTGACATTGTCTTCTTGCCTCTACCATCACACACTCATGCACACACATATATACCACATACATAAATATATTTGTACACACACACACACACACACACACACACACACAGCAAGTAAAACATGAAAACAAGTGAAATGACTTTGATATATTCTTATTTCTCATTAGTGTAAAACAATAATTTATTGAATGTTTTGTATGTGCCATCTTGAAGAAAGAGTTCAGTATACTTACAAAAGTGTTTCTGGGTGCCATTTTTTGGAATTGGGTTGACAGTCACACTGTTTGATTTACTCTCTAAGCTATAAGAGTAGAGTTTGGGGAAAACAGGGTCCTTGAGTAACTGAGCCATCAGGCCCTTTAAGGGCTTTCCCTGCTACTGAGGCACAAATTACCTTTGATTTAAGACTATCATTTTCTAACCTTAATATTGAGAGATGCCCCTGAAAAGATCTGGTCTCTTTTGTTCTGCAAATCTTACAAGTGAGGCAGTATTTTTTAAAGGGAATAGGGTAATCTGGAGACAATATGGGTTATTGTTTTTGCCTTTTGATATTTTGATATTTACATATTAATAAAATCCTCTATTTTTGTAGCTCTCTTGGTTTCTCCTTACTGATACTGATACCACTATTAAATTACTGTTCAGCAAATATTTTGAGTTTTTATTATGTACCAAGTAATATGCTAAGTATTGGGGATTATTGTGAAATACAGAGGATTAATATTTGGCAATGTTCACTACTGAAATCCACATTTTAGATTCAACTCTTCTATCATTCCTAATGCATTTCCCCCTGTGAGGGTCTGCTCTGATATTTGGATCCCTGCTGTCGTTTGTGTTCAGGCTAGTCATCGCTTTTACTTCTCGTTTTGTTTCTTTAATATCTTTTATGCTGTTAACTTGGGTGTTTTGATTATGGACTGGGCTCTCTGGAAATAAGTGGCAGATATGCCTAAGGTTTTTGATTAGTAATGGATCCTAGCATATGAAAAAAGAGGCCAAGCGTAGGCATAAATCTGAATAATTGTGTCCTTTAAACTGTGACTTGTGTACAGACGTGCAGGTGCTGTGACTGTCTTCATTTACTTGTTCAGTGTGCATACACAGTCCCCAATAGAAAGGTAGAGCATGATGAAAAGTTTGTGTTTGATGTGTGTCTGCTAATGTGTTTATATAAAAGGTGAAGTATTTCCTATTATTTTGTGATGCTGCAATAAACATTTGCCTTTTCATGACCCAAATTTTTTCCTCTGGTTGAAAAGCTGGTGGCAGTTCATCAGGCTGAGGTGAGCCAAGCTCTGGCTCTCTTGCAAACTCACTGAAAATGTAAATTGATTGAAACTTCAGAAGAGCATTTAGCTAGTCTGACTAATTTACCGTCTATATTTCTTGATTCTGCAAGTCTAGGAAATTATCTTTGGGAAAACCTTGTGTCACTATACAAAGAAATGTTGAAGAATGTTCCCTGAAGCTATAACATGACAGGATAAATGATCCAAATGTCCATCAGTGTAGTATTAGTTAAGTGAATTGTAATGACTTCATGTATACAGAGGTTTTACATTTTTAAATCTATAGATCTTTCTAGTTACTACAAATAAAATCACAGTTTTCATAGTTTTAGCATATTTAATTTCTTATATTATTTTATATATATAATATATATCCTCCCATATCAGTCTTGTTGAAAAAGTTAAAATAAAATCAACAGGTAATTAGTAAATGTCAGGGTATGCAGTAGAGTATTTCACATTTTCTTATTTCAGCTGAAGATTTATCTTTGAAGTCAGATTTTGGCCTGACACTGCCATTTTCAGTACTTGGTTTTTTTATGTTCATAACATCTTTCACACATTTTTTTCAGTATTATTATGATTGGGTATATTGATGTTTTGGGGCTCTGTTTCAATTATATTATCCATTTAGATATTCTGTTGTATAGTTAGCTCAGAAGTTATATGCTCCCCAGTTGATAGATTTTTAGAAAAGATTCATTCTACAGAAACATTTGGAATGTATTACTAGGTATATCTATTTTTCTTCAAGATTAAAATATGTAATTACTAGGTTGCAGTGTTATTTCAGTAACCTGTGACATTCAGAGCTCCAGGTTGACACTTCAACCGTGTCTTTATAAACCCTGGTATTATTCGACTAAAGACCAGTTTTAGTTTGTGTTTGCTTGGTTATTTATGAAATGAGAATATTTGTGAACACATTTCTTGGTTGTTTAGGTTTTGTATTCTTTGAGACTTTCTCCTTCCTTTTTTGTGTTTGAGAAGGCACATCCCTGTATGGTCCTGGCTGCTTTGAACTCCTAGGTTCAAGGGATCCTTTAGCCTCAGCCTCCCGAGTATTTCTGGGATGACATATGTGTGATATTACACCCAACTATGTTGATTTTTCTTTTGAGCTTTTGCCTTTTTCTTTCACATTTGTAGAAATTACACTTTGCATTCTTTTGTTAAGTGTGTTATGATTTCTTCTTGCTATGGGGACTGTGCTGCTTAGTTTTTGTGAATTTGACACAAACTAGAGTCACCTGGGAAGAGGGAACCTCAACTGAGGGATTCCGCCATTGGATTGGCTTGTGATCATTGGTAGTTGATATAGGAGGGCCAGCTCACTGAGAGGTGGTCATCCTGAGCAGGTGGGCCTGCACTATATAAGAAGATAGACAGCCTGATCAAGTCAGAAAGCAGCATTCCATGATCTTTGCTTCTGCTCCTGCCTTGCCTTCCCTCAGTGATGGGCTGTAACCTGTAAGAGTTGTAAGCCAAGTCCTCCCCCAGGTTGCTTTTGCTCAGTGTTTGATTATAGCAACAGAGAGTGAGAGAGGGCAGGTACCTTGCTTTTGTGTTCTGTAGTTTTTTTTTTTTTTTTTTTTTTTTTTTTTTTTTTTCGAGACAGGGTTGCTCTGTGTAGCTTTGGTGCCTGTCCTGGATCTCGTTCTGTAGACCAGACTGGCTTCGAACTCACAGAGAACCACCTGGCTCTGCCTCCCGAGTGCTGGGATTAAAGGCATGTACCACCACCGCCTGGCTGTGTTCTGTAGTTTTAGGTTTACATAAATTTAACATTTTAATGGGATTTGAAATGATTACTGTAGCTGAAATTTTCCTGGTCCTGCCTGGGTCCTGTGGTTCCGCAGCTGCTCAGACCCAAATAAACACACAGAGGCTTATAGTAACTATGAACTGTATGGCCTAATGGCTCTGGCTTCTCGATAGCTAGATCTTACGTCTTCAATTAACCCATTTCTATAAATCTATACTTTGCCACATGGCTCATGCCTTACTGGTATCTTTACATCTTGCTTCTTATGGCGGCAGCTGGCAGCATCTCCTCTGTTTTGCCTTTCTCCTTTCTCCTCTCTAGTTAGAATGTCCCACCTAACCCTATTCTGCCTCATCATTGGCCAAACAGCTTTATTTATCAACCAATCAGAGCATCATATTTTCACAGCATACAGAAAGACATTCCCCCATCATTTCCCCTTTTCTGTTTAAACAAAAGGAAGGTTTTTAACTTTAACCTAGTAAAATTACATATATCAAGCAAGAACTATAGTTACAATATCTAGTCTATTTGTATTTTGTAAAATTAAAGAAAATATTTTTACCTATTCTATATTTATGAGTCTAAAGTTTTATATCTAATTTATCTTTTATCATAACCAAGGAAAATTATAACTATCTAGTCTTCAACTACATCAAAGACCTCAGAAGGATATAATATTACCTAAGTACTCTCAGAAGACTCCCGAAAGTTTGCTTGCGTCCTTCTCCCGTTTCTCAGGTATTATTATATTCCTTCTCAGGTCTTTGATGGGATTGGAGACTAACAGTTATAATTACAATCTTCTTGTACCTTAGCTAGAACATATTAAGTATTAGATTCAGGTTCTTCAAGGTAGGACATCTTTTGGAAGATCTCTGTAACGTGCCATTTACCTATGTTCCAGACTCCTCTGGATTTTAGTATGTGTTTCTTGTTTGGTGTTGTTCTTGTTGGTGTAGTTTCATCTTGTATAGGTCATTATCCCTTATTCCTCCGGGACAATATTTGGTAATCATCCCTATTGTAAATAGTTTTGTATTAGGTTAGAATTTTCTTATTTAGACAAAAGGGGGAAGGTGTAGTGGGTACCTTGTAACACTGCCCCTAGAGTGACAGCAAGTAACTGCCACACCTGCCTATGACCTGCCCCTGGGGCATGGTTGAGAGGGAGCTCCTTAAGACTTGAGGTGCATATGTGCTGACCCCTTCTGGATACCTCACGGTCCTGGAAGCTGGATGGGAGACCAAGCCAGAGGTCTATGCTGGATGGTACTTCATCTCTCCCGGATCCTGTAACCAACCCCCATTGGCTATAAGTTACCCCAGAAATAAACCTCTCTTGATTACCAGATAAATTATGTGGAATTGCCTCATTAATTACAGTTATAGATTACTTTTGGGTTTTATATTAGAAAGTTTTCCTGATGTTACAGCCAATACTTTCCATTCTGGTGGTTTTAAATTTTGCTTTTCATTTATAAGTATTTAGTTATTTGGTACTGATAAAATAATGAAGCACTGATAGGTTTTTCATATCACCGATGTGTTTTCCATATGAGTGTCTACTTGTCTCTATTTCACTTAGTGAGGAGTCTTTCCTATAGATTTATGATACCATGTATACTATGAAAAGTTTCATATATTCTTAGATTTGTTTCTGAGTTTTCTGTTTTCTTGGCTCTTTTATATATTTCCATTGGGGATAATGTAGCTTAGATGAGAGTAGATTAGATTAAGTGTGTTTTTCAAATGTTTTCTTCAAAACTTCTCACCTTAATAATTCCAAGATCATAAGTATTCAGGTAATTCACCTAACATGAAACTAACCATTTTAAACTGATGACCTACATAGTGGCATTTGTAGATATAATATTATCTAACTACCATCCCTAATTTGAAAACAGTTTCAACACATCAAAAGGAACCATGGTTTCCTGTGAAGATAGCTTTCCAATTTCTATAAGCAGCTGTTGGAATTTTGGTAAATCTGAGGGTTGCTTTGGGTACTGTGCTGTCCTAACAGTGCTAAGCCTTGCAGTGTATGCTCACTCTCTGTTACTTAGGTCTCCCATACTTTCTGCATTATTTGTAGTTTTCAGTCTGAGTGTTTTCTCCACCTTAAATTCATTGCAGTATTTTTCATTTTCTTTTTAGATGTTATTAGGAATATGATTGTATTCTTGGAAGGACATGGTCTTCAGCCCCAGCACTTGGGAAGCAGAGGCAGGTCAAGGCTGTCCTGGTGTACATGAGTTCTAGGACAGCCTGGACTGCATAGAGAGACCTGTCTCAAAATAAAAGGCAAGACAGTCCTACAAGTGATTTTCTCCATTCATGAAATATAGTGGTCTCTAGTTTTATTTGTTTACTGCTTTTATTTGATTCTGGAGTTAAGATATACTGGTGTCATAAAATGAATTAAGTTTTTCTTCTTCAGTTTCCTGAAAGCTTCTGTGGAGCTTATAGTAATTTTACCCTAAGTCTTTGGTAGAATTCTCAAGTGAAGTAATCTTAACTGAGGAGAGAGAGGGAGAGGGAGAGAGAGAGGGAGAGGGAGGGAGGGAGGATTGCTGTTGTGCATCTTTTCTCATTTCTGATGTTGAAAATTTGTTACAGTTTCAGTACCTTTCATTCAGTAACCAATAAGAGAAATGGGAGGAAAATCAGTAGGAACATAAAACCAACTTGACTTGACATTTATAAAATACTACCCAACAATAGCAAAAATACACATTCTGTTAAGGCCATAATAAAAGGATTCAGGTCATATGAAGTATGTGCTTAGATTCAGTGAAATTAAAACATCAGTAAGGTAAAGATACTGGATAATCTCCAAATGTCTGGAAATGGACACCTCTCTCAATTGTAGGTTACAGAGAACATAAAAAGTGCAGTTGGATGAGCAGTGGGTTCATAATGGACTGTACACTTGAGCACTATCTAATACTAATATAGCTGCTTCCACTTACACGTTTTTTTGTTTTTATTTTTTAATGAAGAAACCATCCTTCTTGTTGTTTGTTTTTGCTCTTTTGGGGGGCCTGCCACCCAGCTCCCAAATAAATCACACACGGAGTCTTATTCTTAATTATAAATGCCCAGACTTAACTTGGCTTGTTTCTTGCCAGCTTCTCTTAACTTTTAAATTAACCCGTCCGTCTTTTGCCTCTGGGCAAAACTCAGAAAGTTAAAGTTTTCTCCAGTCCTGCCTGGCCCACGGTCAGGACAAATCTCTCTCACCCGCCAGTCCCGCAGCTGCTCAGACTCAACCAAGTAAACACACAAAGACTTATATTGCTTACAAACTGTATAGCTGCAGCAAGCTTCTTCTTTTTTTTTTTTTTTTTACTTTTATTGATTCTTTGTGGATTTCACATCATACATTCCAATCCCACTTATCTCCCTGTCGCAGCAAGCTTCTTGTTATCTAGTTCTTAAATATATCTTAAATTAACCCATATCTGTTAGTGTATAAGTTGCCACATGGCTTGTGGCTTACCGGTACCTTACATCTTGCTTTTCATGGCAGCGGCTGGCAACGTCTCTCTACCTCAGCCTTCCACTTCCCAGAATTCTCTTCTCTGCTTGTCCCGCCTATACTTCCTGCCTGGCTACTGGCCAATCAGTATTTTATTTATACAGAGCGATATACACAGCAGGCTTTTATCTTTTTCTATTTTTGAATGGCTTCCTTCCTTCCTCCCC
>CABHPP010114526.1:0-16375 GCA_902168425.1 Peromyscus attwateri | reverse complement strand
TTGCTGGTTGTGTAGCTGGGTGGCTGGCCCCTGATGTCCTCCTTCTCTCACTCCTAGATCTCTCCTCTCCCAGATTTCTTCTTCTATTAATTCTCTCTGCCTGCCAGCCCCACCTATCCTTTCTTTTGCCTTGCTATTGGCCATTCAGTTCTTTATTAGATCATCAGGCGTTTTAGACAGCTTCACAGAGTTAAACAAATGCAACAAAAACAAAAGTAACATACCTTAAAATAATATTCTACAACATGTCCTGACATGTATTTGTTTGTTTTTGAGATAGGGTCTTGACATACAGCTCAGGCTGACCTAGAGCTCACTCTGTAGCCCAGGCTAACCTCAAACACACAGTCTTCTTGCCTCTGTTGGGATCTGCCTTTTTAAGATTTAAAAAAAATTGTGTGTCAGTGTGTAGGTATGAGCTTGTGTGTGCGAAGAGAGCATTGTATCTCTTGGAGCTAGAGTTACAGTAGTAGTGATCTGACAGACATGGGTGCTGAGATCTGAACTTGGGTCTTCTGGAAGAGTAGCAAGTGCTCTTAACCACTGAACCATCTCTCCAGTCTCTTGGTTCTGCCCTTCTAAAATCTCTAATATTTAGACCTTTTTCTTCATATATCTAGGGGTGTGTGTGTGTGTGTGTGTGTGTGTGTGTGTGTGTGTGTGTGTCCCTTTCCAGTCTCTGTTCCTTCTCTACCGAAGTCAGTCTTGATGTCTTTCTAAGATTTAAGTGTAGTTGTGTTGCTTCAAATTGAAGTCCTGTAGTAGCTTCCTCTTGTACTCAGGATGCACTGTAATATCAATTCATGCCCCCCGCCCAGTGTTCTTGTTAAGCTCAGTCTGTCCTACTGTAGTATATATTCCTCTATCTGTGATTTCCTTTATTGGCTATACCAAATTACTTTGTCTAGTGTGTTGTGTCACTTCTTTGTGCCATTATATACACTCTACTTTCTGTGCTCTGTTTTCTTGTTCAGCCTAGCAGATTCCCATTCTTTTTAATTTCTGTTTGATGATCACATCTATCTCTGTGTAAAACTGTTTTCAGATCATACTCTGAAGCTTAACATATAGCTATTTTTTCCATATATGGCTTACCTTTTCTATAACAGTTGCTGGCCCATACTTCCTCTATTGTGATTTATTCATTATGCACTTACTCTGCTTACATATTTGATTTTTACTCCTATGAGCAAATCTTTTGGGGTGTGTGTGTGTGTGTGTGTGTGTGTGTGTGTGTGTGTGTTCCCAGAGCCTATTTTAGTGCTCCTTACCTTTGGGTGCTGTGGATGATTGATTGATGAATAAAACACTGATTGGCCAGTAGCCAGGCAGGAAGTATAGGCGGGACTAGCAGAGAGGAGAATTGAGAGAACAGGAAGGCAGAGGGGAGGAGACACCAGCCTGCCATCCAGGGAGCATCATGTAAAGGCAACAGGTAAAGCCACAGAACCCATGGTGACATATAGATTAACAGAAATGGGCTGAGTATAAGAGTAAGAACTAGACAATGGTAGGCCTGAGCTAATGGCCGAGCAGTTTAAATAATATGTGTCTGTATGTTTATTTTATAAGTAGGCTATGGGACTGCCAGGAATTGGCAGGACCTGGAGGGAAAAACTCTAGCTACATTTGGGAAATACTGGCTGATTATCATTGAATTCAGTGACTGACAACTATTCATTTGACCTAAAATTACTATTAAGATGAACTCCTATTAAGTCAAGTTAGACTGATCAATTAGTGCTCACTGTATAAACAGAAAAGAACCAAATTGATGATCTGTACCTGAAGAAAGACTGTGAGTTTGTGTTGTTGGTCATGGACTGCATCATTATGTAGCAGTGCTTTGGAGCCTGTGGTGACAGATTGGCTTTGGGATTGGTGCTTGAGGCTCAGTGGATTTCTCAGTGCTTGGCTTTGAATCTCCCTTGAGCCTTTTTCATGTGGCTGATGCATTACTTGTATTGATCCAGACTTAGGCTTCTTTATTAACATGTCTGAAGAGGAGGGCTCACTCTTATGGAATGAGGAGTCCCAGTGGTACAGTTTGTACTCTGATTCTTAACATAATCAGTATACTAGAAAGTGCGTGATTTGGTGTATCATAATAGTACACAGAAAGTTCTTTGTTGTGTATGTGTGACTGCTATTCTGGGTAGATAGAGTACATTCATTTGCTACTGAGAATCATCTTAGACTGAATTGTGAATAACTCCCTTGTAATAGTTGGCACCATGCTATCTCATGGCCCCCTCCAAGTTTGAGGGGTCCTTCTGTCATGGCCTTGAAGGTGAGGCACTTCTCTTTAGAAGGTCTTCATTTTCTCCAGGCACTTTTCACTAAGTTGTGCAGAATGTCAGTTGAGTTGTTTCACTGTTTTCTTTACCAGTTACCAATTGCCCTCTAGTCGTTTACTAAAACCATTTTGGTCTGTATTGTACATCAGTAGCAATTTACATAATTTTGTCACTTACTTTTTATTTTTTTCCTACATTCTATGAAATTTTAAATTTTAAAATTTATTATTATTATTATTATTAATTATTATTAAATATATTATTATTATTTTTAAATATTATTATTAAAACAGGCTGTTTCATAGCTAATTTTAAATTTTTTGGTATAGGCTGTCAATCTTAGCAAGGAAATCATAGACATAACCAAGCTCAGCAGTGTAAACATGGTATTGCTATAGAGAAGGCTATTAGTAGAAGTTGGAAATCTTGGTGTCTAGGAAGGCAGGACCAAAGGGTGGTGGAGGAGAGTGTTTGCTGAGCACTGGCTGTCCACTGCCTTCCTTGCTGTACCTTTTTTTTTTTTTGGTTTTTCAAGACAGGGTTTCTCTGTGTAGTTTTGGTGCCTGTCCTGGATTTCCCTCTGTAGCCCAGGCTGGCCTCGAACTCACAGAGATCCGCCTTCCTCTGCCTCCTGAGTGCTGGGATTAAAGGCGTGCGCCACCACCTGGCCCTTGCTGCACCCTTCCTTGCAATGGTTTGTCAGTTCCCGTGGGTTCTGCCTGTGATGGAGACTGTTTTGAAGTCCTTCCCATCTGTTTCGTTCGTTCTTTCATTTCTTGTTTAGGTTTTGCTGCTGATGGTTTTCCACGGCAGTCAACTAGAAGCTGTGAGAGCATCTTGGTCACTCATCTGGAAGGGAATTGATTCTGTAGTTTAGGAATGACTATGTGAGTGAGAAGAATATTTGCCTTTGGAAAGTGTCTTTTACTTGGTCGTTTTCTCTTTTTTCTCCTTTGTTATGAGGTATAGCCATCAGAAATGGATATTGACTTTTATTCTCTTTTTTGCTTCTAATGATTGATTTTATTATTTTACTTTATTAGTGGACAAATTTTATTTTTCTAAAGCTTCTAATATTTCAGAGAAATTCAATTATGAATTATCCTTTATTCTAGTGCTTTTTTCTAAAACACTAAAATTTAAGGAATTCAAATTTTTAATTTTTAAAATTCATTATTAAAATTATGTAAATTTTCAGTTCACACGCGTTGCTCTCAAATGTACTTCACTTATGGCTGAGCAATTGGATCTAGCATTTAGCTAATAAAATAAAAATGTTGGGAGCTATTACATGGCAGTGTTATTAACAGCCAGATGTTGTCACTACCACGGGAGTTCTAACTTGGGTTTGAGGGTGAATTTGGCAAGTTGCTTAAAGACAATTGTTATTTATAGCTCTTTTGATTGTATCTCAGCACTTCGGGTGGGACTTGGAACTTGTTTGCCTTTCAGTCTTTTCTGAGCCTCTGTTACCTGCCTGTTGAACTAGCTTTCCATGATAGATCTGAACAAAAACCAAAATCTCGGGACTTACTAGCTTTTATCTTATTAGAAAAGATATTTAGTCACAACATCACATATGATGGTATTATGAAAGAAGGGATTGTGGTGCCGTGAGACTGTGCTAGAGCCTAATCCAGGAGTCACTTGAAGAAATTATAACTGACCTGTGGCTTGAAGGTAAAGAAAGAGTGTAAGTGTTTTAAGTAGGGGGAAATAACATGCACAAGAAGCTGTCAGTGAAAGAGGTGTTTAGGGGACTGCAAGGAGTGTGGCTGAGCACAAAGGATACATGTGCAAGAAGAAGCTGCAGAGACAGAGAGAGGGGTTTTTTTACTTGTTTGTTCTGTTTTTCTTTTTTTGTTTTTTGAGACAGGGTTTCTCTGTGTAGCCCTGGCTGTCCTGGAACTTGCTTTGTAGACCAGGCTGACCTCGAACTCCTGCCTCTGCTACAATTAAATGCATGTACCACCACCGCCCAGCTGAGATGCTGTGTTGTTAGAGAAGAAACTATTGAGGCCATAGAGAAGTAGTTGAACTGGAGTAAGCTGTAGGTGTGGGATGTCCTGGGAGTTTGAAGTTGATCATCTATTTTGGGAGGCTTCTGTGTCGAGCAGTTTTCAAGCCATCTAGAAACAAACATAGGTCCTGTGCATATAGTGTACCCTAATGTCCACTTCTTCAGGAACCCACTTGGACTAAGAGCTACTGTTCCCAGGGATTTCCAGGTCCCACAGGAAGAACTGAGTTATAGTCTTTAATGGTGGCCTTAGAAATAGAAGATGGTGCAACTGTGAGTGCCATTGTAGACACATGGACAACGGAAGTGTTGACACTGGACTAGAGGGGAGAGAAGGCACAGTTTTCCGCCAGTTATGCCTTTAAAGATGTAGGCCTTGTCTTAGAATGGTTTAGTGTCGTCTACATTTTTGCAGCTTTTCTCACAAGTTGTTGTTATTGTCTTGTTTGGGGAAGCTGAAATGGTATAAGAGTGCAGGTCCTGGTCCCAGAACACAATGATAATATAGCCCAAGTCATTAATTAGCTGTGTATATGGCTGTGTGTAGGGAGTGATTGGTAAGGAGAAAGGTAGAGCAGCTCAAAGAGAATGAAGGAACCCAGTTTAGGACTTTGCTGGACTTCCACCCTGGGGTCCTTGTAGGAGAGTAACATTTTAAGGTGTGTTACTTTTGTTTATGTTGCATTTGTTTAACTATGGGAAGCTGTGTTACTGTGCCTGTCTAAAACACCTGATGGTCTAATAAAGAACTGAATGGCCAATAGCAAGGCAGGAGAAAGGATGAGAGAATGAATATATAGAGGGAGAAATCTGGGAAAAGAGAGGAAGGAATGAGAGAGGAAGGAGGACTCCAGGGGCCAGCCACCCATCTACACAGCAAGCCATGGCGTAAGAGTAAGATTTACAGAAGTAAGAGAATGGGAAAAGCCCAGAGGCAGAAGGTAGACAGGATAATGTAAGTTAAGAAAACTGGCTAGAAACTAAGACAAGCTAAGGCCGGGCATTCATAAGTGAGAATAAGCCTCTATGTGCGATTTATTGGGGAGCTGGGTGGCAGGCCCCCCAAAAGAGTAAAAGACCAAAACAACAGGTCCTCTCATCCATTCTTCTAATAATCTTGTGTGTTTGGCAGAGGCTCTCTGTCTTATGAGAAAAGGAGGCTCAGAGAGGTGATACATGTTTAATGACACCTAGTGAAGATTCCACAGGCCTTATAGAGAGATGTCCTAGGTTAGTGTGCTTTGTCTTGCTGAAAGGACTATGGAGAATAAGGAGACTATGACCAGATAATTTTGGAAATGCTATGTTAGATATTCTGTCACAGAGCTCAGGCCCTGTCAGATGGCCATGTTTCATTGAGAAGCTTGAAAAGATAGATGGGCTATATTGTGGCCTGTGTCCCTTGCCATCCACGTCAGGGTTGACTCTGGATGATAGTATATAGTACCTGTCTTCAGTGTTCAGTGGTGGGTGAAGATGCTTTACAGTCATGCCTGTGAGTCTGCAAACGGGGGCTTTTGAATGGAGGGGAAGCAGTGCAATTCCGGAAGCTGTTACTGTACTTAGTGGTTACAGACTGTGCCCAACAGGTTTGGCCATCCATCCTTTACAAACCAACTAAAAGCCAATTTAATAATGAAAAACAGAAAAAGGGGATTAGTCAGTGTGGCCACATTATGATGGATGGACTTGAGGGGGGGTTGTCACTGGATCCTTATCCCTCTATTAATTAGCTCTTTTGATTGGCTTATTGAGGACAGGTAGCTTGTTGGAGCACAGGATGTTAGTCCCTAGCTTCCTTCTGGAGACCCCACTACTTGTCATGAAGACAGAAACTTCACTGGAAAGAACTAGTTCTCCTGTTTGACTCTACTCTTCCTTGGGGCTCATTCCTAGGCGCTCCGCTTTTCTGAACCTGTGTGTATGTCTGTGCTTGCATAGAGTAAGTTGGGGAGACTCTTAGCTGAAAGTGACAGAACTGGCAGAAACCCCACAGAATCTGAAAACTGGGGCAGAATCTTCCTTTCTCTTCTCTCTTGATTCATGCTGACAACTTGTCCTCACGCTGATTGTCTCATGGGTGTAGCTGTTACAGCTTCATGCACCACAGCTACATTTGAAGAAAAGAATAAATAGTTGGGTCAGTTTGGACTTAGTAGCCAAAAGGCTGTTTCCTCAGCTGGCTTTGTCCATTTCTTAATCCACAGAGAAAAATATTTCCTGTAGACCCCTTTTTTCTTGTTTATTAAATTAGGGTTATGTGATTACCCCTAGCTGTGGACAGGTGGGAAAGATTTGGTTGGCATAGATGGATTATGGTGTGTTTCATTGGGCAGGCACAATGTTCTATTTTTGGTAAGCTAGCTTTGTATTTTGTGTGTGTGTGTGTGTGTGTGTGTGTGTGTGTGTGTGTGTGTGTTCCTGTCTTCTGTTTAACCATCTATTGAAGGACATCTGAATTTTTCTAGTTTGTGCCTATTATGAATAAAGCTGGTATTAAAGCTGGTATAAATGTTTATATAGACTTTTCTTCCAGTTTAAAAATTATGGTAAAGTCTGTATACTTTATTATGTTGGCCTTCTTGAAGTACAGTGGCATTAGGTATGCTTGTATTGTATAGTCATCAGTCTCCTTCATCTCTAGACCTCTTTTTATCTTGGAAACAGAAACTCTGTACCCATAAAATAGTGACTTCGTCACGCCTACTCCTGTCCCTCCATACCACTATTTTACTTTGCAGCTCCATAGCTTTACCTTCTCTACATACCTCACATGAGTGGAACAGCATTTGCCTTCCTGTGACAGGATGGCATTATAGGCTTTTGTGTGAACATAACCTTTCATTTCTGACATAAATGTGCAGGAGTACACTTGCTGGATTCTGTGACAGTTGCATGTTTAGTTTTTTAAAGAAATCACCAAATTTTTTCCATAGTGGCAGTGCCGATACATTCCGTCCAGAATTATTTAGGTCCAGTTTCTACAGAGGTGACTCTGGTCATAATGGATTGTTCCCCCTTAGAGAGTGTCATGCCAGTTTATTTGGGAAGTAATGGCTCTAGCAAGTCTCAGCCCTGATTGTATTCATGTGCAATGGGATGCATTTGAAGAGAAGATTGAGATCTCTCTCACAGAAGTAGAACTGGGGAGAAAATGCAGTTGTTGAGAGCGAGGCATTGCTGGTGAGAGTGAAATGGCACTGCGCTCTGGAAGACGTGTTTTCTTAAGAAAATGAAACATGGTATCCCTCATGGAATGCGCAGTTACACTCTGGCCACTTCCAGCCCAGCGTATCTGTGAATCTAGTGAAAGGGTCTGCATAACACAGGTTGAGTGCCCTGATCTGAAACACCGGCAGGCGTACATGCATGCAACAGGTTTCAGATTTTAGAGCATTTAGGAGTATGGGTGTTTAGATTAGGGGAACACAAACAGAACTTTCAAAACCTGAGTAACTGAAATCTCAAACACTTGTGGTCTCAATTATTTAGGATAAGAAGCACTGTATTCACCACTAACTAAAGTAGAACTTTGATGTTTAGAAAAGGCTGAAGAGAGTCTTAATGATTTTTCATCAGTTGGGAATCATGGCATCACTTCATCTCAGCAGCATATGCTGCACTGAATAAATAAAGTTCCCTGCCTCTAACTTCCCTTCTCCCGCCTTGGTCCTAGGTTCATGTGTTTGTCCCTCTGCTGTTTAACCACTGACTTGCTTCCTCTCCCTTTCCCACTGGCTCCCTTGGTCTCCTTCTTGCCCCCACCCTTGCCTACTTTCCGTGGGTCCCCTTCAACTTACTGTTGTAGTTTTCTCTGTTCTCGCTCATGGAATTAGAACGTTTTCTAGGCTTCCTCTTTCCATGTACAGTACACTCAGCATCAGGAATACATTTTCCTTCTCATCCCACCTTCTGTTTATCGTGCTGTTTGGGCAGATAAGAATTTCTGTCACTAATAATTCTTATCTTTTAATGGTAGTGGGCTAAAAAACAAGCATTAGAATTTTAAGGTTTGGTCTACTGCTCTTTCTTACCAGTTTTTTAAATTTAAATTTATTTTTATTTACTTTTAATTCACAGGGAAGAAGAAGAGCGTCTGAGAAATAAGATTCGAGCTGATCATGAGAAGGCCCTGGAAGAAGCAAAAGAAAAATTAAGAAAGTCAAGAGAGGAAATCCGTGCAGAAATTCAAACAGAGAAAAGTAAAGTAGCCCAAGCAATGAAGATAAAAGAGACCAGAGTACTGCCCCCTGTCCCTGTCCCACAGCGTGTAGGGGTCACTGGTGGAGACCCAGAAGACACCGAGATCAGGAAGAAAAGAGAAAAAATTAAAGAGGTAATGAACTGAGGTTGGTGATATGGAGTGATTGCAGATACGTGTCTGATTGGATGTTATGTGCTGTTCTGTGTTCACGGTGCTTGTTCTCAGTGTAGTTGTAATTCAGTTTCCAGTGGATAGCAAGGACTGGAGCTCTGTCTTCTTCATTGATCATAATGGAAGTTTTTGAAATAAAATTTTGATTCAAGTTTGTTTAGATGGTTACTTTACCTTCACTGGGTTAAAGATCTTTGGAAACACAGGACTTTATAATACAGTAGAATCTATGTATAAGTTTATTGAATAAGCAATTTAAAATACTCAATTTGAAGCGGCTGTACCAGGTGCTATGCAGACCCTGTTCATAGACAAGGTTTTAAACAATTTGTGCTGTATGAGCCATGTTTTAAGGAACACTGCTGTTAGGACCATGCTCTTCCAAAGATTCTTCATGGATTGAAGGATAGGAAAAGATTAATTTCAAAATTCTTTAAATTTATTTAGCCTCACAAGTCTCAAATTGTATTTCTAGGAATTACTGACTAAGAGAATACCAGCTCTAGTGAATTTGAGTTAAACTGTATTAACTGGGGCTCCTGATAATTTTGACTATAGTTTATAGTTATACTGCTTGAGAAGAACAGGTGTTACAGCATCAACAAGAGTAAATTTTATTTATACAGTCAGGTATCTCTGTATGTATTCTGGTAGTGGAGATAACATTTTAACTTGGTCATGGCAGTTTTTCTCACTGCCGTGACAAGAGCTACAAAAGGGAGGGAGGGAGGGAAGGAGGGTAGATGGGTTTATTTTGGCTCATAGTTTGAGAGGACATTGTTGTGTCAGGGAAGGTGAGATGGCTAGTCACGTTGTATCTGCAGTCAGGAAGCAAGAGAGCGGTGAATCCTGTACTCAGCTGGCTTCCTCCCTTTCTCCCCCTTTCCCCAGTTTGAACCAAGAGGAAGAGATGGTACCACTCACTTTCAGCATGGGTCTTTTATTCCTCAGCGAAGCCTCCCTGGAAACACCCTCACAGACATAGCCAGAGTTGTTTCTAAGTGGTTCCTTATCCTTGTCCTCTGAACAAGGGCATTAGGCATGGCTGATTTTAAGTCTGTAATATGCATTTGTCTCTGTCTCTTTCCTTTTGTTATTTAGTTTTTCTTTGTTGGGAGAGAGTTAGCCATTATCAGTTTTGGGATTAAATTATATTACGTAAACCTTGAGATCATGTAATGAGATAATCTCCTTCCTCTTAATGTCTATTCTAATATGAATACAAAGGACTTGATTATCCTATTTGATTCCTATACCCATCCAGTCCCTGTGACTAGAGTAAGGATTGGCAGATTACATCCTGTGGGCTGAATTTCTTTCATTTGCCTGTTTTTGAAAAATCAATTTTAGTTAGAATGTAGACATGGCCTTTTGGTTATATATTACCTAGGATTGCTTTGTGCTTCTGTGACACTTTAAATCTCTTGGTCTCTGGACTAAAGGTGAGAGATTGTATAGTTAGGCTGAGTCAGTTGGTGGTAGAAGCACAGCCCCTTGATTGACAACTTAGTAATTATCACAGTGAAGAAAGAGGAGACGTTTCCCAAAGTATTAGCAGTTTATAAAAGGAAAAAATGCCAAATAGCCTCCTTTCTTCCCCCAAATAACCGCCTTTCTTCCCCCAAATAACTTTTGGTTACATCTAATTTATTTAGTTGTTGTGTAGACTGAAATTAAATGTAGGTGTTTTAGTTAGGGTTTCTATTGCTGTGTTAAAACACCATGACCAAAAAAAGCAAGTTGGGGAGGGAAGGGTTTCTTTGGCTTACACTTCCATATTGATCTTCCATCATTGAAGGAAGTCAGTACAGGAACTCAGACAGGGCAGGAACCTAAAGGCAGGAGCTGATGCAGAGGCCATGGAGGAGTGCTTCATACTAGCTTGCTCCCCTGGCTTGGTCAGCCTGTTTTCTTATAGAGTCCAGGACCACCAGCCCAGGGATGGTACCACCCACCATGGGCTGGGCCTTCCTTTATCAATCACTAATTAAGAAAATGCCCTACAGGTGGGGAGGCATTTTCTCAAGTGAGGTTCCCTCCTTTCTGATAACTCTAGCTTGTGTCAGGTTGACATAATAGTAGCCAGCACAGTAGGTATTCAAAATAAGTGTTAATTGAATAGCATGCTAGTGCAGGAAACATGGCAGAATGGGTAAAGATACAATAGCCCAACTCCAAATCATATGAAGTAAAATAGTCTGTGGATAGCTTCAGATGGTGTATTCTACTTTTTCTCTTCTCAGATGATGAAGCATGCCTGGGATAATTACAGAACATATGGCTGGGGACATAACGAGCTCAGACCTATTGCAAGGAAAGGCCATTCTACTAACATATTTGGTAAGGTAACTGTTTTGAATTACTGTTTTTTCCTTTATCTTTGAAAAAAAGATCTGGCTTTTTAAAGTACTCTCCCAGATCTCTATTTCTGTGCAATTATAATTGGAACTTTTGTTTTGGTGTGTCAAGATTTAGTTCTAGTTGTACTGGAATGCATAGCTTTGGGCTAGATATTCTATTTCCATGGGTACGTCATACATTTATCTGAGGATTTTGAAGCTTTTTTCTGCTTTTTTTTTTTTTTCGGGGGGGTGCTTAATGTCATGAAAGATAAGTATATATTTGCAGTTTTTTTCCTTCAAGATAGTAAGTACCATTTGTAATCCTCATAAAGGAAAAGGGAACAGCTTAGATAGAGTCCAATGTGCTATTAGAAGTTTAGTATGTAGCACACCGAATGATCTGGTTGGTAATTGAGTGGATGATGCTGTTCGTTGATGGCGTGTGTGTGTGTGTGTGTGTGTGTGTGTGTGTGTGTGTGTGTGTATGTTTGTGTGTATGTACATGTATGAGCTACGGCACTATGTGGAGAAACACCTCCCCTCCCCAGCCCCTAAGTGTAGATCACGTCTCTTCTTCCATCATGGAGTTCCAGGACTCAAACTCAGGTTGCCAGGCGTGTTTAGTAAGTGCTTTTACCTGCTGAGTCTTGTCCCCAGCCTAACTTTTCACTTTTTGCACGTTGTGTTTTGCAGTTCATCTCATGTCTTACCATGTACCAAGTATACACTGGTCCTAATCCTGCTTTTAAATAATTTTTTATTTTAAATTAAAATTAATTATACGATTTCCCCCCTTTCCTTTTCTCCCTCCAACCTAAATCATTCTTTTAAAAACAGAAAAATATTTTAGCTCATGGAGAGCACACCTTATGAGAAGAAAGTTGTAGTGAAATGATAGATAAGAGCCCAAGTACAGTCTTGGGGTTTTCAGTAGTCAAAATTAGGTCTTGAGAGAGCTTAATGTTTTTGTTATTTTCCAGACAAATAATTTGCTAAGGAAGGACAGATCATTTATTATATTCTCTGTCTAATATTCATAGACAGAAAGTTTATGGAAGGTTTTTTGAAGTTCAAAAACTGTTTCTTGTTTCTTGCTCTAATCTTTTTGTGTATCCCATTCTTGCTAGTGAATATGGTTTGACAACTTTAAAAATGAAATACTGAAGAGAAGAGCTGTAGTTCTCAGTGTCTCATTTGTCACTCCAAATTTAGTATGACTTTGTCAAATTAAAATCCTAGAGCAAACAAACAAACAAAATACCAAAAGTTTTCTTAGATCCATTCTCTGTACTGTAGGTCGTGTGGACAGGTAGTGCACTTTCACTCACAGTATTCCAGGCTGCAGGGAGTTAACATAAGGCTTGTCTTTCCCTGTAGCTTCAACTGTAACTGGTTCTTTTATATGATAACTGAAGTCAGTGTTCCCTGGCTTCACTCTAGTTAGTCCTTGCCACCAGAGTACTCTGCAGATTACAGAAAACCCATTTCAAAATGGCTTAAACTAAAACAGCAACTCAGTCATCTCTGTGGAGTCCTGGTGTAGATCTAATTCAGCTCCACCTCTTCCTACCCCTTTCCTTTGTATGCTGACTTCTTAGCAGGCTAGGTAGGCTTCAACATTGGAAGTTTCAAGTCTTCATACTACTGACTGCATTTGTAGACTCAGAGGAGCATTTGGGCTTGTTAGAACTAAGACTGGTAGAATCATTGGTTCTTGTTTTCACTGACTGGTGGGATATAGTCATGTGTCTTCCCCTCCATGGGCTTGCTGCTGTGGACCAGGAGGAGAAGAACGGTACTGATCCTAGTGATCCTGATGGGGTTACTAGAATGAACCCTTGGGTTTTCTCAGTGTGTTGTGTGCTTAGTGCTTATCTGTTTCTGTCCTCTTGCTTCAGCTTCCCACGTTCTGGAATTACAGGTCTGTACCACCATGATTGGCTAGCATGGATGCTTTTTATTTAGATATTATGGAGAATTGTAAAGTTATGTTAGAGCGAGGTCTTTTTGCACTTAAAAAGAGGAATTTTGATTTAGCAAGTACTGTTTGACATTGCATCATCACCATTGGTTTTTCGAGACAGGGATTCTCTGTGTAGCCCTGGCTGTCCTGGAACTTGCTTTGTAGACCAGGCTAGCCTCGAGCTCAGAGATCCTCCCAAGTGCTGGAATTAAGATCACTACCTGGCTTGCAGTGCTTTTTAAAGGCTGCTTTTGTCTTTGTATATGTCTGTATATATGTACATGTACAAATATTTTTTTCACTTCTGATTTCACTGGGTCTTGATTTGCATGTTTAGTTATTTTTGTTTTCATATTCATGAAGAATATTTTGTAGTTTTCTTTTCTCCCTCCCTCCTTCTCCTTTTTTTTTTTTTTTTTTTTTTTTTTTTGAGACAGGATCTTACTGTATAACCTCCTGGCTGGCCTAGACTTCAGCCCCTGAGTGGTGGGATTAAAAGGTGTGCATCACCACACCCAGCTCTGAATTTTTTTTGTACTGTGTTTTTGCCTTGGTTTGGTAGCAGGCTGTTGCTGTTTTCAAAATTAGTTGTGAAGCTCTTTGTTTTTCTGGAAGACAGTGTTTAGGATTCATTTTACTTTTTTCTGAATGCTTCATATAATTTTCCAGTGAAACTGGAGAATTTTTTTTTCTTGAAGGGTTTCAAAACAATGTCACTTTTTCTAATTACAAGGACTAGTCCTTTTAACTGTTTCAACTTTGATAAGTTCTGTCTCTCTCTCTCTCTCTCTCTCTCTCTCTGTGTGTGTGTGTGTGTGTGTGTGTGTGTGTACATGCAGGTATATTCACACTAGGAATGGATCTCAGGGCTGTAATGAGTCTTCTTCTGTCCCACCAGCCAGCTCCCAAATAATGACACGGAGACTTACTAATTATGAAAGCTTGGCCTATAGCTTAGGCTTATTCCTAGCTAGCTCTTATTTATATTAATTTACGTTATATCATGGGGCATTACTTTCCTTCCATCTTTCACCTCCTGTTTCCCCTGTGTCTCCTGCGTGCCTACATTCCTCCTCCTCTTCTTTTCTCTCCCTGGAAGTCCCTCCCATACCTCCTACCTAGCTATTGGCTGTTCAGCTTTTTATTACACCAATCACAGCAACCTGCCTTCACACAGTGTACAAATATCCCACAACACAGGTTCTTGACTAAGTTTAAATACTCTCTATACTGAGCAACATCAGTATAATCCTAGTTATTGATTGGAGATCTCTCTAATGTTAGTATTTAGTGCTATGCATTTCCTGCCAACTGCTAAATTTAACTTATCCTCAGATTTTTATGTTATAGTTTCATTCAGTTAAAACATTCATGCCTCAATCTAGAATCCATATGTTGAATTAAATATCTAAAGTCTGAACAATCCACTTAGTGTCAAGCCTTCCTGTTTGACCCTGGCTACTTCCCTGACATAGTGAGATCAGATGGTAGTTTTATTTTCTTAGTGATTTGTATTTTCCATCAGTGGTGTATAATATTTATGAAGTGAGTGTTAGTTGTTTCTTAGTTTTATTAACATTTGTATAGAGTTGAAACTGTCAGCCTGAACACAGATGTAGAATTTATTTGATGAAACTTACAGAATGTGTGGGACTCTTAATAGTGAGTGGCTCTTGGGATATTTGCTCAAACATATTATCAGAAAGATCTCTGCCCTACTAATTTAAGATTTGGTAATTTATTACTAAATGATTCTTTTTATAGCACTGTCTTTCAAATTAGTCATTTGGACACTTGTTTCTGATTTACTTCTGCCTTTAGCTTCCTGGTTCTTCTACTTTGTTGCTCTTGTTTGCTGGTCCCTCTTTTTTCTCAGTCATGTTGAGTTCACTTACTTTCATTCATTCTTATTAAATAGTACAGAAACTTAAAGTTATTAATTTTTTTCAGAACCTTTTGACATTCCCATAAATTAAAAAGCTGTTATATACCCACACACTTTTTTTTTTTTTTTTTTTGAGACAGGATTTCCCTGTGTAGCCCTGTCTATCCTGGAATTACCTCTGTAGACCAGGCTGTCCTGAAACTCAGAGATCCAGCTGCCTCTGCCTCCTGGGTGCTGGGATTAAAGGTGTGTGCCACACCGACTGTTTCATATGTTCCATACTGTCATTTTTTGGCTTCTTTGACCTGTGGGTAAATTTCAGTATTTTTCTATTTTTTTTCCCAGGGTGAAATCTTGTGTTATCTAGCTAAACAACCATAGCAATGACCAATAATTTCATTTTAACTTATGTATTCCTTAGCTCGTAGCTTATGGTACAGACTTGTCTTGTATAACTAACCAGGATAGTTCAGAGTATGATTGGAGTATGCAACTGTAGACAAAGACATGACCAGTAACCTAGGAACATAGCTGCCTAAAACAACAGAGGAAGAACAAAAGAGTACTGTCAGACTTTAAATGAATTCTATGAAAATTTTGATTAAATTCTAAAATTTATCTTTTTAGATGTATTCAAACAATTATATGAGAGACAGGAATATATGAATGATTAAATGGCCTGATAAAACTTTTATCTTAGTAAAAAGCTGAGGATCAGAAAAGTAAATAGAAATTTTGGGTGTAATAACTCAATATGAACTAGATGATACTGACATGAACTGAGTTAGAGGACCCAATAATTGTTATCAGAATGTTGTGTGCTTGTTTGGTTAATGGAAAGATAGATTATTGATAAGGTGAGGGGATTATTAGGGACATACGAACAAAAATAGTATATAACTTATGTACAAAGATAAAAAATGTATATATTGCTTTAAACCACTGAAGGGAAAAATTAGTTTTTACCCCCATCCCCCAAAAAGAGAAAGAAGACGAAAGAAACAAAAGACTAGTAGGTTGTCCTGTGTATTCAGCGTCTATCTACAAACCCATTGGGTTTGCTTTGTGCAGTTCTTTCTGAAACTTTAAAATTAGGATTATTTGTTAAAGTGATGGTATCTTGTATTTTGGTTTTCTCTATATTTTACTTCATGGCTTCCTTTTTTCTCTACCTGGTTTTTTATTATTAAAGACAATTAACACTTATACTATGATTATCTAGCCTTATAAATTTATTATATGTATATATTCCCCCTCTTCTAAGAATTTGAACCAGAAGGGCATGGCTTATGTTGTGACTTAGTTTGTCATCTTGAATAGCTGTCCCCTTTTCTTGAATCATTACCATTTTTCATACCTTAGTTAAGTATATATTTATCTTATATTCTGACCAAGACAGAAAACCAAGAAGTATACTGTTAGTTTTCATTTAATTTTCTGTTAGCTCCCAAAATCTTTGGTTTTTTGAGACAGGGTTTCTCTGTGTAGCTTTG
>CABHPP010114524.1:0-28600 GCA_902168425.1 Peromyscus attwateri | reverse complement strand
AACAACAACAACAACAACAACAACAACAACAACAAAACCTAGTTAAATAAAAGTGCACACACATACACACATGTAGACATGACAAAATAATAATGATAAAGATTATCTTCATGTGCGTAGAAATCTAGCCTGTGGAGCCCTTTTGAGAAAGAGTGAAAGCCCTACTTGGAGGGAGAAATCTGGATGCAGGAATGATACTGCAACCCCTAGACACAGAATGTGGCTTAGTGGGATGGGCACAGGCTAATTTCACCTACTGACTGAGGTCGCCGACCATCTTGGCTTGCCTGAGATGTATCCTGCTCAAAGCAGGAATAGCCTGGAGAGTTCATGATGGTTGCTCCTTCTGTCATTCCCTGGAGGGGCCTCCCACCAGCCTTCTAGCAAGACACCGCTTGCAGGGCAGATAGAAAACTCTCGGAAAGTCATGCTTAATAGCAATTACAGCTTTCTTTGCAGGCTAATCAGGGTGTATCCTGGCCTTGCTGTGTGATATACACTTAGCTCCACAGCACAGTCTCTTACCTTCTCCTGGGCCGTAGGAGGAGCTGGCAGTCCAGGACTTGGCTTCCACATAACCCACTTCCCGGCAGACAACGTGGGCAGCATGGATGGAGAAGTCATCATCACACACAGTGCCCCACTGGCCTTCATAATAAACCTCCACACGGCCTTCATTATGCTTCCTCTTCTGGCCCGCCAGGCGTACCTGGATCTTGACCACATCAGAGGGCACCTGGTGCTGGTGGTACTCGGGAGCTGGCTGCTGGAAGTACTCAGGGTACTGGAGCTGGTAGGGCCAGCTCTCATACTGTGCTAGGCTCAGGGAGGGCAGGAAGACAAACACAGCCAAACAGCCATAAAAGCGTGAGCCAAGAGGCATCTCCATCCTTGTCCTGTGCTGAGAGAAGGTCAGGGGTGGCAGCAGGAACTTTCTGGAAAAAAAGAGAGAGAGTGTGTGTCATTAGTCTAGGATAAAGGTTGTAGATACCTGTAAAGTGTTCTGTGACGTCACCTCTCTGGCTTAGCCAACCCATTTCTGCTCCCATTTCATTGTTTTGACCACATCCGTCTGAGTTCCCAATGTCAACCACCCATCCTCCTCATCTCTCGAATGCTGTCATCAGTACTCTTAACTAAATTTAAAGAAGACCTTTTCTTTTCTTCCTTAAATTTACTAACTTTTATGTATATGTGGGGGGGGGGGGGGCATGCCTACCATTGTATGGGTGTGGAGGTCACAGGATGCCTTGTGGGAGCTGACTCTCTTATTTCACCATGTGGGCCCTGGGGATTGAACTTAGGTCATCAGTCTTGGCAACAAGCTCCTTTACCTGCTGAGCCATCTCACCGGCCCGCTTTCTTTCTATCTTCCTCCTCCCCCAATGGAGAAGTGGGCAGAGTTCAAGGGCACTGATGAAGGATGAAGGAAGCGCCCCTGGTTGTCAATAGAGGACAGCCATTACTTCTCAGGGTTTGAAGAGTCTCCCTGAGACACCCGTGGCTTCTAGAACTGAGCACAGCCGAGTGGAAAAGGCTCTCTTTTCTTTTGGATGAGATGGTGGCATCTGGGTTCTTTACTGAAGGGTCTCAGGGTCACCTATAGCAACCAGCAGGGAGGAGGCACAGAATACACACAGGATACTCCTCTCCCCCTGGCTTCTCATCTCTTCCTGGTACCTCTAATAGGAAAACCCAACTCAGCACAGCCAGACAACAGAGTTAGGAGAGCTGATGGAGAAGTCTGCACTGACTGGCCTCCTGGGTACAAGGCTGGTAGAGAGGGAGAATAGTGGGCCCCTGGGCTGGGCTCCTGGGGCACAAAACTGGTAGAGAGTGAGAATAGTGGGTCCCAATGGCAAATGCAAGCTTCTCAGAACACCTCCCTACTGTGTACTCCTTCCTTCTCACAGCTCAACCTAAGCCAGCCTCCCCAGTCATTCCCTGCTGAGGCAGATTTAGGATCTTCTGGTAATTTCCCAGGGATTTTCAACAAGTCCAATTGGATGGCAAACTTTTTAGGGCAAAGTTTACATCTTAGTCTTCTCTGGTCTCTCCACAATAGATTTCAAAGCTTCATAGACACATTTACTAAGTGGGAAGGTGATCTGGCTGCAGGGACTGAAACATGAGTGGGACATGGGGTCTGAGTGGTCCCCAGTGTATCAGGAAGTCTGACAGGATCCTCTGGGAGCCTGCACAGTTCTCCAGGGCCAGGTGGCCTTGTTCCCATTGGACATGTGTGGGAAACCTTGCACTGCGCTGTCAGGGTCAGTATCTGAGGTGACCAAGGTGACCTCGGCCTTGGCAGATATTCTGCAGATTATGAGACTTAGTGCTCTGTTGGCAGAGGGCTGCTGTCACTTCCTTTGAAAATGACTGGAGCAAGCTGGGCATAGTGGCACATGCTTTTAACCTCAGAAGTTGGGAGGCAGAGGCAGTTGCGTCTCTGTGAGTTTGGGGCCAGCCTGGTCTATATAGTGAGTTCAAGTTCCAGAAGAGCCAGACTCTGTCTCAAAAAAAGCCAAATAATAATAATAATAAAATAAGAAAAGAAAAACAAAAACTAAAAGGATGGAGTAATGAAAGAGGATGAGGTCTGTAGGCAAGTGAAATGCACCCTCAGGGAAGTTAGGAGAGCCCTGTGGTGATTTCTTTCCTATTTATAGGGGATGCAGGGTTTTGAGAGCAAACTGCTCCTAACTCACAGAGGAGGGGCTAAGCTCTTTGTGTGGAAGTAGAGGAGGGGTTGAGGAACCCAGCATCAAGGAGGGCATGTCTGCAGTGAGAACAAGTTAGAGCCAGATGAACTGAGTGTGAATTATCAGTTGTGCAACCTTGGACAAAACATTTAACTTCCCGGCACATCCACTTCCTCATCTATTAAATGTAGGACATACTCATTTGCAGCCTACAGAACCGTTCTCAGCGCTAACTGAATGGCACCCCAGGAGTACTGCAGAAGGAGTATTTGCTAAATGAAAAATTGTGTTCTTCAAGGTTGTGGGCATCACGGCCAGAGGGAATCTATGTGCAACTCCAAAGGGAGACCTCATGTGTTATCCTCAGGTAACTCAGAGACTGGGGGACCATGAGAAAAGGACTGTGGGCGTGTCTCAAGGAGGAAGCAGGCTGAGATGTGAGAGCCCCAAAGGCAAAAGCAGGAGTTGCAGCTGGAAACTGCAGGGGCCTACACACTTCATTTTAACCATACACGAAGGGGCGGAGAGAGCATAGTCCTCAGTTCAGAGTACTTTACCATCGAGGAAGGACTGGCTAACTTACCCTGGGCTGGGGCCACCCAGAGTCACCTGTGCTCTGCCGTGAAGAGAGGCAATCCTTTGTAGGTTGGTGCTCTGTGTGTTTGCTAAGAGGAAACACCCTCTGTTACACCAGAGACCCAGCAATTCTCATCCTCTGACACTCAAACAGGCCCAGAAAGTGATGGGGTCCCTGCAATGGGGTCCCCAGTCTGCACCTGGCTTATGCATTGACACCTGCAGCAGAGTGCCTCTAACCCTGCCTTCCAAAGACCACGCTCCTCAAGGAGACCTGGCCAGGTCCTGTTAAGCAAAAACGAAGGCGCTCTCCAGCTGCCTTAAAATCACATGCTGCTTGGGCTTTACTCTGTTGACCGTTAGACTTTGTGACCGGAACCTCAACCCTGAGGGTTCCCATGAAGCAGCATATCTGTTTCTGCTAGGCAGACTCATGTGTATTTGAAAAAATCCTGCCACAAACAACTATAAAACAGTAGATAAACATACTGAAAACACGTATTATGCACCGTATCACATTTTGCTCAACAAAAGACCCTGCCTATGAAAATGACCCTATAAGTTTATAATGGAGATAAAAATTTCCATCACCTGGTAGCACAGTAGCCATCCCAACATCACAGCACACTGCATCCCTGCACTTTTCATGTTTGCTGTGAGGACGGTGGGAATGAACCCACTGTATCGCCTTTGTCTAAACGTGCGGTAACGCTAAAGCATAGCACACCGATGTGATAATGACTTTACTACTTTATGCCTTAGTTGTATTCTTTGCAGGGTCTTTTGTTTTCTTTTGTTTGGTTTGAGACGTGGTCTGACTCTGTAGCCCAGGCTGAATCAAACTCATAGTGATCCTTCCGCCTCAGCTTCCAAGCACTGGGAACACAGGCCCGAGCCACCACACCCACAGTCATGGCTTGTTCCATCACTCCTTTGCTGTGGTTCCTTCTGCTCATGAACAACACTGAATGTAGAATGCCATGCTGTGTCAAACCCACAACAGCCTCACACAGCTTGTTTACAAGTCACTGGATTGCATCAAGAGGCCACATGGAGGGACTGATGTCCACCATCCAGGTTTGTGAGGGAACATTCTAGGATGTTTAAACAATGCCTGAGTGTCCTGTCCCGTCCATGTCCGGTGTCCCCCACCCCCCCACCCCACCCCCACTCCACCCCCGACACACACACACCTGTCATTTGGTGAAACCTGACAGTGGAAAGCTACTGAGGCTGCATGGGCTCAAAGAGCCAAGGATCCAGAGAGAAAGGATGTACATTGAGATGCACTTACATAGGTCTCTGCTTTTCCCAAAACAGTGCCCAGTAGGTTGGAGAGCTCGGTGAAATTTTCAGTGCCCTTCAAGGACTGACACGATGGAAATCAGAAGGACTGATGATAGAGACAAATTAGGACACGGAGTGTAAATAGCATGTTCGGAAACCCAGGAAGAGGAGAAAGGATGTACAGAGGAAGCATTTAAGAGCAATGGTGAAGAATTTTCCGACACTGATGAACAGTAGCAAGACCAAGCGGTGTACTCAGAGAGGAAAGCACCTCTGGCTACCACAGGGACTGTGGAAAATCAGAGTCTGAGGAAATCGCACACCTAGCTGGAGGGGAATGGGCATGCTACATTTGAAGACCATCAGGAAGCCTCTCCACAAAAATGAGGAAGCAAGAAGATAACAGGGTAACATTTTCTAAGGGCTGACAGAGTAACAGCACTCTATGTGCATGGGGCGGGGTGGGGTGGGGGGATGAAGATGAGAACACGGAGACAAACAAATACGGAGGTACCAGAAGGAGATCTTTAAGTCAAAGGAAAAGTAGCCTAGTAATGGTGTGGAGGTTGAGGAAGGAATGAAAGATGGAATAGAAAACTACATGAGTACACCTGAATGCAAACCCATCGCATAAAACAATAACAATATCCTACGTCCTAAAATATCTGCACTGTGGACTGGTGAGGTAGCTCAGTGGTAGGGCACTTGCCTATCATGGGTGACCCTGGGTTTGGTACTCAGAGTTCCATCAAGACCATAATAATAAACAGCAACATGTGTGTGTGTGTGTGTGTGTGTGTGTGTGTGTGTGTGTGTGTGTGTGTGTGTTTAAAATGCTGGCAAAAGCAGCACAAAAGGCTGGACTAAAAAAGTGTAAAGTGTGTGGTCTGGGCAATGGCACAAGTCTGTTTGTTTGTTTGTTTGCTTGCTTGTTTTTTGAGACAGAGTTTTTCTGTGTAACCCTGGATGTCCTGAAACTCGCTCTGTAGACCAGGCTGGCCTTGAACTCAAAGAGATCCGCCTGCCTCTGCCTCTCGAGTGCTGGGATTAAAGGCGTGCGCGCCCACCTCCTGGCTACAAGTCTATTTCCTAACAGATTTAACAAGCTTTGACAGATGCTTGCTCTAAGGTTTGTGTTAATCACCCTAAGAACAGCAAAACAAGAGAAATAGAACAGGTTATAACAGTGGGTAAATGAAGGAATTCTAAAAAAAAAAAAAAAAAATACTTGACTCGTGAACTTGCTGTTGCTGGGATGAAATACCTGGGATAATCGACTAGGAAGGATTCATCTTGACTCACGGCTTCAGAAGTTTCAGTCCATGGTCACGTGGTCACATTACTTTGGGCATGTGGAGGCTCCATGTATAATAGAAGGAGCACATGGCAAAGGAGGTTGCTCTTCTCCAGGGAATAAAGGGAGGGAGAAGAGGTTGGGGTTCCAATGTCTCTCTCATCTCCCTCTCTCTCCTTCTCTGGTGTTGCACTTGTGTGGAGGCCAGAGGCAGACTTCCTCAATTGCTCTCCACCTTATTTTTTGAGACAGGGTCTCTCCATTGAACCCGAAGCTCACTGACTCAGCTCCACTGGCTGCTCAGCAAGTCCTACAGGATCCATCTGTCTTTACCTCCACCCCCTGGGATTATAGGTATATGCCACCATGCCTAGCTCTTATGTGGGTACTGAGCATCTGAACTCAGGTCTCCATTATGCAGCAAGCACTTTACCAACTGAGTCACCTCCCAGCCCCCCAGTATTCCTTTTGAAGGCATGCCCCCATGGCCTAACTTCTTTCCACTAGGCTTCCTCTCCTAAAGCAATGGTTCTCAACCTGTAGGTCGCCACCCCTCTGGAGACTGAATGACCCTTTCATGGGGTTTACACATCAGATATTTACATTATGATTCCTAACAGTAGCAAAATTACAGTGATGAAGTAGCAATGAAAATAATTTTATGGTTGGGGGTCAGCACAACATGAGGAACCGTATTAAAGCGTCGTGGCATCAGGAGGGTTGAGAACCGCGGTCCTAAAGGTTCCACTACTTCCCAATAGTGGCAAGGGCTGAAAACAAACTATAGCCTTTGCGAGACTTTAGAAAAGCACTACAGATGCTCCAATTAAAAGGCAAAAGTCACCAAAACAGATTGAACAATACAATCAAACTACATAGTCTTCCAAAAGACTCACCACGAAAAGATGGAGGAAGAGACACCGTGTGCAGCTCAGCCAAGAGAAAGCGCGGGCTCCAGGACAAGACTACCAGAGCCCAAAGGGAACAGCTAACGAAAGTCAATCTGCCAGGAAGATACAACTGGGTGATGTGCATGGGTCGTTTCAACATGCATGAGACAAATACCAACAGCAGGAAAAGGAAATCAGGTCCACCGGCCGATCCTCAGCTGCCGTGCTGAGGATCTCTCCACACAACACAGCCCTGGCACTGAATCCAGAAACAATGAGATTAACAACCTGACAGTTCACGAGTTTCTGGAAGCTGTACTCAACAACTCCACAGGGCAGATTCCCTTCAAGGACACACAGATTGGCCAAAACGAACCCCAAGCTGAGTCAACATCAAGTCTCAACACAAGTCAATGAAACTGCACAGTGGACTGTCTGACCAAAGGAGAATTTAGCCAGGTACCAAGGCTGAAAACCTAACAAGCATTTGTCTGTTTTGTTTCTAATAACACAGACTGTGGACTCAGTAAACTCTGAAGAAGCTGGAGATGTTGGTAGAGTGCTTATTAGCAAGCACAAAGCCTGGGGTTCAATCCTTAGCATTACCTGTAGTCTCAGCACGTGGGAAATGGAGACAAGAGAATTTTGAGTCCAAGACCATCCTCAACTACACAGCAAGCTTGAGGCCAGCCTAGGCTATATAAGACACTTCCAGAACAAGCAAACAACAACAGAAACATAAAATGGGGAAGTTGATTTAGATGCTGGCTCTTCTGGTTCAATTCAAGGTCACCTGACAGTGACCTCCACTGTCAAAGTTTAAAGGCTAACACTGCACATCACACGGCAAAGGACATGAGTGTGTGTGTGTGTGTGTGTGTGTGTGTGTGTGTGTGTGTGTGTGTGTATCTCTTCTTGTCTCATGCCTTCTTCTTTGAAGTCACCAGGATTCAATGAGGGTCCCTACTGTGATGATTTTATCTAATTCTGGTCACTTCCCCAAGACCCCACCTCTGAACACTGAAATCAGGTTCCATTTCTGCTTTAAACATGCAATAAGGAAGAAATGAACCCTGGGACACATACTTCTAACCATGAAGCTAGAGAATCCCCAGACATTATGACAATGAAATACTGTTCATCTCCTTCCAGGTCACAAGGCCGCATGCATTTATTTGTGTGGCTAACCCTCAGACACCCTTCTCAGGTGAGGCCGGGCTCTAAGTGAACAGAACTGTCCTCGGCTGTGGCAGACATGACTCTGACAGCCTAGTGTGGTGCACCTCTAGGACATCGGTGAATGCCCAAGGGCTGAACTACGTGAGCCTAGGTGACCTGGCCTGAATTTTGGGGTTTTGCTTCATCTTGTCTTGCTTTTGTCTTTGATGCTTCCCCTTTGGGTTTTTTGTTTGTTTGTTTGTTTGTTTGTTTTTGAGATGGGTCTCACTGTGTAGCCCAGGCTAGCCTGGAACTAGAAGCCCTCTTACATCCACCTTCTGAATGCTGACGTGCATCAGCACACCCAGCCACCTAGCTCTTTATGCTATCTTTCTTTGTTTCTTTGTTTCTTTGTTTCTTTGTTTCTTTCTTTCTTTGTTTCTTTGTTTCTTTCTTTGTTTCTTTGTTTCTTTCTTTCTTTCTTTCTCTCTCTCTCTCTCTCTCTCTCTCTCTCTCTCTTTCTTTCTTTTCTTTCTTTTTCTTTCTTCTTTCTTTCTTTCTTTCTTTCTTTCTTTCTTTCTTTCTTTCTTCTTTCTTCTTTCTTTTGGAAATTAAGAAAGTCAGTGACCTGCCAAAGGTCAAGCTGAGTGATTTGCAACTACACACACACACACACACACACACACACACACACACACTCCTACGTTTCTCAAATAGGAGCTGTTCCCCAATTAACAATTTCAGACTGCCATCCTCAACTTCATGGGAAAACATTATGTGGAAAATTCTAAGAATAAACAACTCATTCCTTTTAAATTGTGCAGTTATTTCAAGTAATGTGATGATGAAATCTCATGCTGACCTACACCACGTCCCTCTGCCTCCTCTATCCATGATGTCAATCACCCCTTGGTACACTGCATCTTGTATCTTGGCTGTCTACACCACCCACCCATTCATTAGTCAGTAGCTTATCTTATCACTGCTCTGATATTGGACCCATCACAGCATGAAGTACCGATGTTCAGGTAACCAATTGTCTTAGTAGTGATGGCCCCAAAGCACAAGAGCACAGAGGCTGGAAGCTCGGATATGAAAGAACAAAGCCACAGTGTGCTTCCTCAGGACAGAGAAGACTCACAAGCTGAGGTGCTAAAAACCTTCCACAAAACTGTGAAGACAGAAGAAAGTTAAGCCAGGACAGTGAAAACCAGCACGGTAAGATGCTTAGAGAAAGTGTCCTGGTTAGGGTTGTTTCTACGCTGTGGTAAACACCAGGACCAAAAACACCTTGGGGAGGAAAGGGTTTGTTTGGCTTCCACATCCCAGGTCACACTCTGTCACTGAAGGAAGTCAAAGCAGGAACTCACGGCAGGAATGTGGAGGCAGGGACTGCAGCGGAAGCCATGGAGGGGAGCTGCTTACTGGCTTGCTTCTCACGGCTTGCTCAGCCAGCTTTCTTATATATCCTAGCTTAGGGATGGCTCCACCCACGGTGAGCTGGGCCCTGCTACATCATTGGGAAAACGCCCTACAGACATGCCCACAGATCAATCACATGGAAGGTGACTCCTCCATTGAGGGCCCCTCTTTCCAGGTGAGTCTAGCTCGTATCAAGTTGACCAAAAACTGAGAAGCACAAAGAGAGAAAGCAGAGAAGATCCATTGAAGTTGTATTGGAGTGTATAATTTTTTATTTCATCATATGCTGTGAATCTCTTAACAGGTGTGGTGGTTTGAATGTCATTGACCCCCACAAGCTCATAGGGAGTGGCACTACTAGGAGGTGTGGCCCTGTTCAAGTGTGTCACTGTCGAGGTGGGCTTTGAGGTCTCTTTTGCTCAAGCTTTGCTCAGTGTGACACATAGAGTCCACTTCCTGTTGCGTGCAAGATGTAGGGCTCATGGCCCACTTCCTGTTGCCTTCTGACCAAGATGTAGCCAGCATCATATCTGCCTCCATGCTCCCTGCCATGACGATAACGGACTGAACCTCTGAAACTGTAAGCAAGTCACCCCAATTAAATGCTTTCCTTTATAAGAGTTGCCATGGTCATGGTGTCTCTTCACAGCAATAGAAACCACAAGACATCAGGTTTTAATTTACAAATTAAATTTCATCATTGGAATGCATCCCCAGGGGGAGACAGCATGATCTGTGTAGGGATCCGTGTTTCCTCTGGCTTCACACACCCACTGAGGGTCATCTTCATCTGATGGCATGTCCTAGGCAGGGTTGTCAACCTTTTGACATTGTCATCTACAAAACAGTCTGGGCTGCTCATAGCTCTCGTGGGACACCTGTGGTCTGCGGGCTGCAGGTTGGACGACCACTACTGTGAAATATCAACAAGAACTTTATCCCAAGGAGGGAATCAAGGCCCAGAGGCTCAGAAGTTAGGCTGTTCTGGTCGGAAGTATAAGCCAGGATCTGAATGTGGGTCACCAGGTGGCCAAGGCTGTGCCCTGCCCTGTGCTCTGTGGCCCTTGTCCCCACTCCAAGGGTTTCAGAGTCTTGGAGATCCTCTAATCTTGTTCCAGGAAGAAATGAGAAAAAATGTGATCTTGTAATTTAAAAAGAGAACTTTTAATTTCTGGCTTTGCACGCCTATAGACTGCTACACCCGGTTCCCCAGACTCCATGGGTGTGTCCCCTACACAGTGCCACATCTTCTCTAGAAAAGGGGCTCTTGGCTTCTTTGCTTCTTCTGCCCCACCGTCACATGTCCGATTCAGCTACTTTTCTCTTCTCTTAAAAATAATTTAAACGTGCTTCTCCCTCTCTGTTGGGAAAGTTATGCATATCAATGCTAAAGATCTGAGCAAATACAAACTGGTAAAAGAGAGAAAGAAAACATGTCATACAGCTGTTGGGTCGATGGCCATCAAAGCTGGAGGGTTCACTCTCCGTCTTAACTCTGTATCTATTGACTTTAAAAAATGTGAATCACTGTGCATGCCTACAGCCCCCATACCAAGAGTTTGAAAAATCATGGACTACATAACAAGTTCAAGGCCAGCCTGAGCTACATAGTGAAACACTGTGTCAAAAAAACAAGGGCTGGGGATGCCGCCCATGGGTAGAGTGCTTGCCTGGCATTTGCAAGTCACTGGGTTCAATTCCAGCACTGGGGATTGAAAACCAATTGGAATCCTTTCCTACACATTGCCTTGGAAACTGAGATCTCTTGATCTCTCTGTCTCTCTTCAGATCAGGCTGACCTTGATCTCACAGAGATCTGCCTGCCTCTGCCTCCCAAGTGCTGGGATTAAAGGTGTGCGCCACCACTGCCCGGTGAAAACTGCTTTTTTAAGGCAGGGTGTGGTCTACATAGAAGAGTTTTATGATAGCCAGGGCTACATAGAGAGACCCTGTCTCAAAAAACCACACACACACACACACACACACACACACACATACACACACACCTGCTTTTTAATTGAATAGTATATAGCAGACATTACGTCTAATTTTTCTTCTATATAGTTATTATTTATTATTGTGGTGGTTAATCTTGATGGTGAACTGGACTGGATGGAGAGATACCTAAGAATTTAGGAGAGAACACTTCTGCACGTGTGTCTGCAGGGGTGTCCAGAAAGGATGACTTTAAGTGGGGGAGAGGAGTGGCACCAGTCAGTAGGATGTCTCCTGGAGGAAGGACAGGAAGTGCCACAGCACAGGTACTATCTGCTTCCTGGCTGCCATGTATGATGCTCTTCTCTGCCATTCCCTCCTCACCATGATGAGCTGACGCCTCTGAGACCATGAACCAAAACAAATCTTCCCTCTCTAAAGTTGTCTTTCGGAGCTGGAGAGATGGCTCAGTGGTTAAGAGCACTGACTGCTCTTCCAACGGACCAGGGTTCAAGTCCCAGCACCCTCACGGCAGTTCACAGCTGTCTGTAATTCCAGTACCAGTCACCCATAGCAAAACACCAATGCACATAAAATAAAGATAAATAAATTTAAAGTTGTTCTCTAATATTTTGCCATAGTGACACCAAATTACAATTATAGAGCATTTATTATGGAGCATTCAGTCATGCAGAGAGACTACAATCCTGCTTCTAAATTTCTTTGCCACTGTATACATGGTTGAAGTGAAAATTCACATTGCTAAAATGTTGTACAGCCTTGGGATGCATTCCTGAAAGTAAACTAACTAGGCAAAAAGTATATAAAAAAGCCACCACTTCAACACGCCCTCACAGAAAGACAGTCATTTTTCCACTGTGGTCAGCAGCATGGAGGTTTCCCTGCACTGATAGGCAAACATAATATTTTGCTTTAATTAGCATTGCTTTGGCTACCCAGACTCTTTCTTTGGAGATCATGTCTTTGTGCCCCCCCCCCACTTTCCTATTTCCTCACTGCTTTGTATGATTCATCCCTAAGCTGGCATCCAACCAACCCACAAGGGTGTAACGTTCCAGGCATCCCAGAAGACCAGACACCCAAAGCAGTGGGGCTGTGCTGACCCCATGGCTCTAGGCTCCTCTTTACTTCGAACAGAAGTAGTGATAGTTTCTCGCCTTCTCTGACACCTGAACATAAACCAACATGGTAAATTCTCCATCTGCTTCTACAGATACATGGAGACATCTGGAAGGATGGTGGCACCTCTTGTCTTCTTCAGACCTGCTCCATCAGCTCCTGCAGAAGTCAGGACAAGGGCTTGAGAGGTAACTGGGCAGTTGAGAGCACTTGCTGCTCTTGCAGAAGACCCAAGTTCAATTCCTAGCACCCACATCAGGTGGCTCATAACCATGTGCAACTCCAGCTTCAAGGGATCTGATGCCCTCTTCTGGCCTCTGAAGGCACACACACACACACACACACACACACACACACACACACACACACAGAGAGAGACAGAGACAGAGACAGAGACAGAGAAACACATAAAAGTAAAATAATTAAAAGAAAAAAGAAAGGGGTTAGGGAGATGGTACAGGGGCTAAAAAGTGTTTACTGTGAAAGCAAAAGGGTCTGAGTCCAAATCCTGATCAGCCACATACAAGCTGAGCATGGTCATGTATGCCCGTAACCCAAGTATTACATATGGAGACAGGCGGATCCTGGGTACTCGATGGCCAACCAGCCTAGCCTAGACAGGGGGCTTCAAGTTCAGCTAGAGACTCTATCTCCAAAGAAAAAAGCAATAGAAGGAGACATCCAATGTCTTCCCCTGGCCTCAGCATAGATGGGTAAGAGAGGAAAGAGAAGGGAGAGAGACAGAGTGGAGGGGAGGAGGGAGAGAGGGAGCCTCATCTCTACACTATTGAGAGAGTGGTCAGACAGCAGGAAGAACTATCTTCAGCATCCCTCTGAACTCCTCTAAGGTGTCTCTTTCTATCCAGAGTCTCAGAACACTCCACAGCAGGGAAGTTGCATCATAGACGTCATGGGAATTCTGGAATCCTTGGTCTGTGAGCTGAGGGTGTCAGCCAACTGGGTCAGGCGGACACGGCTGATGACTGCAGACTCTGCAGCTCGGTCCACACATACTGAGGTTGTGCAGACTGTGGGGGTCTGCTCCATAAGACCTTCTTTGAAGACTATCCTACTGAATATCACTTGAGTGATACATGGGAACTTTGCAGCAGATGCTCTTAAGGACTCATCTGGTGGAGCCCAGGGCAAGGTCAACATCAGAGGGCTGTGAGCAGCATGACTAAGGACTGAAGTATGTGACTGGCGGAATAAAAAACACTGACTGCTAGAAGGGGGTTCTCACCACTGCTGTTTATCAGAAAGTGATAAATTTTGTCCCCAGTATTTTCTCACTGGCTTACAATTAAGCAGTTAAGGATATTCTTACACTACATTCAATCCGCTTGAGAATACAATGTCCACCAAGCCCTCCTGACCAGAGTTGCTGGGATACAAGGGCTGTCTGAGAGGTATGTGGAAAGAATTCACTCACACAGTGGGTCTCAGGGTCCCAGGACTTCTTCAGAAACATCACCTCCCCAAAGCCTTGTACATGGATCTTGTCCAATGGTCAGTGACCACTCAGGCTGTCCCCATATTCTCCCTCCACATACAACAGATCACTGCTGCTTCCCCACTGACAGCAAGCAACACACACAAGGATTTTAGGACCACTTGGAACTGGGTTCAAATTTCATGTCCACTGCTCATTAGCATGGGGAATACCAGGTCTGCTTAGGTTTTCTAGTCTTAATAATCCTGTATATGTAAAAAGACATATTCTTTTTTTCTTTTTTTTTTCTTTTTGGTTTCTCGAGACAGGATTTCTCTGTGTAGTTTTGGTGCCTGTCCTGGATCTCACTCTGTAGACAGGGCTGGCCTCGAACTCACAGAGATCTATCTGCCTGGATCTGCCTCCTGAGTGCTGGCATTAAAGGTGTGTGCCACCACTGCCTGGCCATGGATACATTCTTAAAAACAATCTTTACATGAAAGTAAGAAACACCTAGTTCATGAGTTTTTTTGTAAAAAAAATCAAGGAAAAAGTTTCTTGAATCTCTGGCCCACTGTTGATGGTCAAATATGAACAGTTGGTATCTTGGTTTAGGCTGGTGTTAAACTTCTGGTCCCAGTCAAGCTGCTCAAGTACCAATGACAGTGTGGGTTGATGCTCAGCTATGAACTTCAGAGGGCTGGGCTTAATTTTGAATTTTGATTTCTCCGAGTGTGAATTGAGATGAACCTAGGCAGGTCCTTCTTGATCCAGCTTTTATAAACCACTGTTTAAAAACCAGAAATTCTCTTTTACAGACTATATTATATTGTAGAAGCTCAATTGTCTGTGCTTTATTTATTTATTTTTAAAAATTTTTTTACTATGTATACAGTGTTCTGTCTGCATGTATTCCTGCAGGCCACAAGACGGCACCAGATCTCATTACAGATGGCTGTGAGCCACCATGTGGTTGCTGGGAATTGAACTCAGGACCTCTGGAGGAGCAGCCGGTGCTCTTAACCTCTGAGCCATCTCTCCAGCCCCCTTGTCTGTGCTTTATAAACTAAGGCATTAAACTGTGCCAAAGGCAATGGGACAAAGGACTAAAGAGTATCTCCGATAAGACTTTGAAGTAAGGCTACGTCAGCCAAGGCCTTCTGCTCTAGGAGAGTTGAGGGAAGGATGGGATCAGAGGGTGAAGGGGGCTCTAGATCTTCAATGTTCTCCCATACCTTAAATGTCTATGAACAGTGCCAATTCAATTGTCCAAACAACAGCACTTTATCTGGCACCCCAGGAACCTTTCAGTATATACCAGAGTCTCTGATTTGATTCCAGGATTGACAATGTACAGATCGTAGGATTTGAAAATCCCTCATGAAGGAAATCTGGGTAAGGTGGTAGACAAGGGGCTGTGAGAGCCAGTGAAGGACGGGAATTGAAATAAAGAAAAATGAACTTTATTCCCAAGAGAGAAATAGAGGAAGATCCTCTGAAACCCATGGAGGAAGTCGAAGATCAGGGATTCTGGAAAAGAGCAGGAAAAAGATGGCACTGTGTGCTCCATCTTCATAGTTCCCTAGCAAAGTGTTTGGTGTCAAGGATAAAGCCCTTGTTACCGGGCTGCCCAAAAAGAAGATTCTGCCCTATCTTGGAAAACAGAAAGACAAGACAAAACAAAACAAAAAAACAAAAACAAAAACAAAGAGATATCCAACCAATAAATGTACAGCTCGCCACACAGAAATGAGTACAACATGGCTCCTCCAAAAGAACCTAACTCAACTTCTGAATCTAAAGACACTGGAATGGGTAAAATGCCAGATCAATATTTGAAAAGTTTTCTGGTAAAAATGCTCAATGACCTGGAAGAGGATACAAACAGATGACTTTAACTCAAGACTTAGACAGGAAAGTTAGAAACAGGAGAAAATAAGCAATATTGATGAAAAAGTCAACACTCCCACCCCAAGCATCTTAGCAGAAGAAAAGATTTATTTCAGCTTACAGGTTACAGTCCATTCTGGAGGGAAGTCATGACAAGAACCCAAGCAGGATCTTAAAGAAGAAACTGCTTTCTTATACAAGCCCAGGATCACCAGCCTAGGGAATGGTGCCACCCACAGTGGACTGGGCCCTCCTACAACGATTAACAATCAAGACAACCCCAACCTCCATCCAGATGTGCCCAGGGATAGGTCTGACCTGGATAATCCCTCATTTGAAATTCTTCTCTCAGATGACTCTAGGTTGTATCAAGTTGATAGTTAAAGCTAAGTAGGATGGTGTAGGAGGCCTCCTTGTTCTCTGAATCCTCATTAACATTAAAATATATTCTCACTCAGGTGAGCTAGAATTTCACTGCAGTTTTTATTTGTGTGTACTTAGTGAATGACAAAATGAGCCAGCCCCCCCGCCCCCCCCCAAAAAAAGTTCTTGGCCATTTATATTTCCTCTTTGGTAAGGATCTGTTCTGACATTCTTTGGACTACTTGTTTTAACCTTTTTGAGTTCTCTCTGTATTTAGAGGATATTAATAGTGAGATGAATGGAAGGCAAAGTCCATCTCATTCTTTAGGATGCCTCTTCACTCCATTGTTTGCTTGTTGTGCAGGGCCTTTAAAACTTGATGTAATTCCAGCCACCAATTCCTGCCTGCTTCTTGCCTTGTACTTGTGGAGTCCTATCCAGGAAATCCTTGTGTGTTTCCTAAAGCATTTCCCTTGTGTTTTTCTCTAATAGTAAAAGTAAGTGTTTAAGTCTTACAAAACTCTCCACTTTGATTTGGGAGTAAGGGGGTTGTCAGGTAAGATAAGGACCTAGGTTCAGTCTCTTACATGTGGCTACCCTCTTTTCCCCTTTCTGTTATTACTGTAGAAACTATTTAGTAGTGTGTGTATCCGAAGTTATCCATGCATATGTGTATGGAAGCCAGAGTTCAACTTCCACCTTACACTTTTAGACAGGGAATCTCATTGAACTTAGAACTTACTGTTTTGATGAGGTAAACTCCCTGGGGAGTGAGCCCCTAGGATCTATCTATAGCCACCTCCCAAACATTGGTTATAGGCACATGCCACCACACCCTTCTTCACATGGCTCAGGTCCTCATTCTTATGCAGCAAGTACGTTACCATGGAGCCAGCTTACCGGATGTATATTTTTTTTTTTGAAATGACAAGTTATCTTTATAATATTCATCCAGAGTTATATGAATAATAGATGTCAGATTTTTAAGCCCCTGAATTATCCATAATAATAACCAAGCAAAGACTTACTGTCCATATAATTGTTAATTGTTTATTGAGGTAAACTACTCCTTAGCCCACATATTCATGTTTCATAGTTCAGGAACACAGGTTAGCAATGAACTTCTATTGAGTCCAATCCAAAGAATTCTGTACATTCTGAAGTCACTTCGCACTCTGGAAGATACCAGCCCTCCTCATCTCTTCAAAGTCCTTCATGGAGTCATAATGCCTGTAGAAATCTGCATATGCCTTCTTTCTGGGTTCAGCCACGCCAAACTTATAGGAAGCGGCAACTCCCAGGGCCATAATGAATGCGCCAACAATGTGAACCCGCAGGCGCTTGGCCAGAAGACCACGCATCTGAGGTTTTGGCAACGTACCGGAACTCATGGTAGCGGATGTCCTCTACACCAACGTCCTTCCCGGTCCTCGCAGAAATGGCCCGGATGTATATTTTTAACATTCTACCAAGAAACAGTTGACTAAAGACAAAGTCATGTTCCATTGGTCTGCATGTCTGTCTGCTTGTATGCCAGCAACATGCTGCCATTGTTTCTATAACTCTGGAGTATGCTTTGAAGCCAGGTATTGCTTTTTTGCTTAAGTTTCCTTGGCTATTTCAGGCCTTTTGTGCTACTACATGAATTTTTCTGGGCAGCTAAGGAAGCCTGGAGTGAATTTATAAAGATTAGATGAAGTCCTGAGGGAATGTGCTTTGTTTCACATGGCCACCACCATGTCAAGGACCCCAATACCTCAGACTCATCAGAATGGCAAAGCCTTCCTCTAGTTGAGTGTGAATGTTGATGGTGTTCAATTACAAGTGTTTACAAACTATTGACCAGTGTGTGTAAAAACTAGCAACTTCAGCCTCCTCCTCCCAGATAACTGCAACCTGAGACTACTAGAGACCTCCTACAGCTAGTTCCTACTGGTTCTGGTTGTTGAAGTAGTTGGTGCTGCGCCATCAGAGTGAGCAGAGCCCACCTGATTCTGGCTTTTCCGTACACGTGTCTGTGTCTGTGTGTTTGTTTTCTTCATTTTCTTATCACCCCAGCTGAATTTCTAAGATCAAGCTGTGGAGGTCACAGGACATTTTGTTTTTGTTTTCTAGTTCTGCATAGAGCTACTGTTGGTATTAAAGCCATCTACTATTATATTAATATAGTGTCTACATCTCCCTTATATGTCTAGTAGTATTTGTTTTGAGAAGAGTAGGTGCTCCAATGCTTGGTGCATATAAATTTATTGCTATATTTTTCTTGACAAAAGGTTCCTTTGATCAACGCATAGGAGCCCTCTTCACCTAAGCTGTTTTGTCTTTATGTCTGTTTATTTAATCTACTCTTGCTTCTGGAATTTGTTTGCTTGGGTTGCCATTTTTCATCCATCCATTCTGTTTGTGTCCTCAGAGTCTAAGGATGTTTATTATACGTATTATCTTACTGGGTCTTCTTTTTTAAATCAGCTCACCTGTGTTTTAATTAGAGAATTAAGACTATTTACATCCAGGGTTACTAGTGAAACCTATGTACACCTATATACTCGGTCCTTACATTTTGTTGATTTTTTTCTTTAGTAGTTTTGATCTATTTTGTTCATTTCTCTTTTTTATTTTGCAGATTTGAGGGTTTATTCCATTGGTAATACTCGAGTCTTTCCTACTTCTCACTGGCACATTTGTTTTTTTATGGAACTTATACATATTTTCTAATTATGGTGTTTATTAGATTTTTCTCTTCTTGGTATAGGATTCTTTCTATCATCTTCTATACTTGTGGTCTACTAGCTTAGCTATGACTGCCTTTAGTCTAGTCTTGACAATAGATCTTTACTTCTCCTTTGACTGTGAGGGATAGCCTTGCTGGGTATAATAGTCTTGATAGTTAATTTCTTTCAGTGCCTGAGTATCTCATTCCATGGTGTCTTGGTATTCAGGGTTGCTTCTGAGAAACTGTTAGTCTGGTAAGTTTGCCTTTCTCTGTTACTTGGCATTTCTGTTGAGTATATTGTAAAAAGCTCTTCCTTTGTTCTATACTTTTGACAATATAACTATAATTTGTCACAACAAAGTATTGGGGGGTGGTTAAATGTTTCCTGTACTTAGGTGCTCAATTTGTCACCAAGATTTGGACATTTTTCTACTTTTTATTTTATGGAATAGGTTTTCTATGCCCTCAGCCTGTAGCTCTCCTTCAATGTATACCAGCAAGCCAAATATTTGATCTTTTAAGGGTACCCCAAAGCTCTCACATGGTCTCTTACTTTTTCATTATTTCCATCTGTTATTAACTTATTTAAGGTCTTCAAGCTCTTATTTTTTTCTTCTTTCTGATCGTCTGTTCCTGAAGCCATCAACTGACTTTTCTGATTCTTTGAGCTCCTCGTTCCTGACTTTCTGCTTAATTCTTTTTTCACCTCCTGTCTTGACTCTGCAGACGGTCAAATGTCTTCTTCAGACCTACAGCGCCTTCTCAAGTCACCAACCGCTAATCACATCATCTCTCCGTGCACTGAGCACTTCTGAATTCGTTGTTCCACGTTTCATCCCCTTTGATATCTTTGGAATCAGTTACTAAAGAGTTGTAAACATTAGAGGTGTCATTTTTTTTTCATTTTTCTTGTATTATTTCTAGGTTAAGAACTGTGCATCTTGTGGGATGGGTATCTTTTATGCTTTTGTGCGACAGCTTTCTTAATGACTTCCTTTTGACAATGTGTCTTGAGGACTCTGGCCTGGGCTTCACCCGAGTAGGATTTCTTGTTCATGTTCTACTCTCCAAGGCTACCCTTCCACCATGTTTTTTCCCCATACACCATGACCTGTCAGCTGAGCTAAAGTGAGAAAGCAGCATGATACACTTTCCTGTGTGTGGGACCAGGTGGGCCAGATTGAACTTACTACAGGCTTCCAGAAATACACTCCATTGGTAAAGATGCCCATAAAGTGAGTCAAAGGATAGAAAACAGAAACCAGGTAATAAATAATAAATTAATAAATAAGTTGGACAAAGTAGACACAAAATTAATCAGAAGAGAAAAAGAAGGGTACTATATATTAGTAAAGGGAATAATTAATAAAGAAGTAATTTTACTATTTTTAACATTGAGCCATCTCTCCAGCTGATCCTCTGTAAATTCATGATGGCTCCTCAAGGCTGCCCTTTATGTCTGTTCCCATACTTTATTACTAACTAGGATGATGAGGCACACCAGGAAATAAGTACCATAAATCTCTAGTTATGGAACACAGTAAAAAAAAAATCTTTATCATTTGAGAAAATTGAAACTTTCTTCTAGGATCTGCTTAGGTTTCATTAAACTTTATTATAAAACAAGGAAATGTGTACAAATACAGACACAAACTAGGACTCTCATACGAGCTATGTGGAAGATAGGGAACTAGTGGTACCCTGAGTCTGGACACTGCTATCTGTGCCTGATTTGGGCATGGACAAATCCTGTCCCCCTTGCAAATGACTGCTCTGGGCCGTAGCACCCTTCCCAGAATGCATTTCTTCCTCAAAGCCTAGGCTGCATCAGCTACTGTTTTGGGGATAGCAATATTAATTCCCAGCCATGCACAGATGAGGGGAAACACATCACATAAAATCACACACTGCATCCGGCCATTGTACTTTTTGCCTTTTCAAACCGTTCTTGTGGAATCTGGTCTTTGTCTGACCCTCATATCTGTCCCTGGCCCCAACAAAGGCTTAGAGTCCTCCTAAAAGAGATTTCTGTAGGCCCCCACTGTATGTGACTATGTGTGATTGTGTGACTCTGTGTGACTGCGTGTGATTCTGTGTGACTGCATGCGATTCTATGTGACTGTGTGTGACTCTGTGACTGTGTGTGATTCCATGTGATTGTGTGTGACTGTATGTGACTGTGTATGACTGTGTGTGACTCTATGTGACTGTGTGTTACTCTATGTGACTGTGTGTGACTGTATGTGACTTGCCTTCTGGCCAGATTACTCATTCCTCACAACACACCTTTATTAATTTTTAAAAAAGATTTTTAATTTTTTAAAAATTTTATGTACATGGGTGTTTTTCCTGCATGTATGTCTGTGCACCATGTGTGTGTCTGATGCCCACAGAGGTCAGAAGAGGGCATTGGATCCCCTGGAACTGGAGTTACAGACAGTTGTGAGCTACCATGTGGGTGGTTGCTGAGAACTGGACCCAGATCCTTAGGAAGAGCAGCAAGTGCTCCTACCACTGAGCCATCTCCCCAGCCCCTATCTTTATGTCTGGGTTCTAGAGCACCCGTTCCTATCTGCTGCCCCAGTAACCTCACCACAAGAGAGCAGCGTGGTTCATGCCACTGCTGAACAAGAGGGTCAGAGCTCAGCAGAACTCTGTCACCAATCAGAATATTCTATTTGATATCTCTGGAGATTCAGATTTTGGATCAGAGGCTGAGGTGAGGGTTGTCTCCTTCACTGGACTGGGATTCCTGCTGAAGCCAATAGGAGAGATGAATGGTCTTGACTCGGGGCCAAGACTGCATTTCTGAGTGGTGGTCTGGGGCTGTTTCTGGCTACACTGTGGAGGACGGCTGTCTTGGGCAGACGAGGTATACTCGGAGCATGAGGGAAGCCCTTGTGACTGCCTCAGACACAGATGGAGACTTTTAGACACCAGACTGGTCTGGGTCTGATTCATTTTGCCCCTGGCCCTGAATTCCACCTCAGTCCTGTCTATTTCTGGTTATACAAATGGAATGCTCAGGGCTCAGTGAGGTGGTGAGAAAGTAGCTATACAAAGCTGAATATTTTTCAGCCTTCAAAATGAGGGCTTTGTTGGCCTAATTTGTTGTGACCAGTCAGGGTTCCCCACAGTCCACCTCTGGCTTGAGGTGGACTCTTACTTTGACCAGGATGTTCCTGGGGGAGGTTGAAGGAACAATTTCAAACACTTTGAAATGTGTTTACTGGAAACTCTTGGATTGGATGAAAGGGTAAAACCTCCTATCAACCATTATTAACATGGAGGGACCAGGCAGACGGCTCAGTGGGTCAAACACGTGTTATGTAAACATGAGGATCAGACTTAAGTTCGTTGGTGCCCACAGGCACAGTAGCCTGTGTCTGTGACCCTGGCACTTGGGGCAGAAGCCCAGGGCTCTGTGCTCAGCCAGCCTGGCTGACATTATGAACTACAGGATCAATAAGATATCCTGTCTGAAAAAATAAGGTATAGAAGCAATTGAGGACGGCCTTCCAACAGCAACGTCTGGCTTCCCTGTGCACTTGCATTGGTGAGCACACCTGCACATATGTGTGCATACATGTATAACACACACGTAATAATGAAGCGACACACCTCATCTCTCCAGCATGTTCCCCACAGTGAAGGGGCAGGGAAACTCACAATCAGATTCAAAGGCCATACAGAAACTCACAAGGCAAGGGTGCACACTGGGTTCAAATAGCCAACCTCCATCACTCAAGGAAAAGGGAAGCATGGCTTGGATACAAGATAATACCAAGAAGAACAGGATGTTGGCATCTAAGAATAGCCACAGATTCTGCAAATAGAGAAGAATGGTAGGATCCCTGGGGTGACATAAACGGTTCAAAGTATCCAGAGTAAGTGACTGGCTCATAGCCAATGCTCAAAGGGTGATGACTAACATAATCTCAAATTGGGAACAATCTGGGCAAAATCCAGGAGGAGCATCACTCTATCTATCTACCACTCCATCTGTATTATATTTTTAGAATTAAATTTGTGTTTGTGTGCGTGTGTATGGGTGCATGTATGTGTGATAGAGCATATGTACATATGCATGTTGATGTCAGACATCAACTTTGGTGTTGTTTCTCAAGGCTCCATCCATATTGGTTTTAGAGATACACTTTCTCACTGGCCTGAAGATTTTCAAGTAGCCTAAACTGGCTGGCCAATGAGCCCCAGACATCCACCTGTCTCTGTCAGCACATTACCATGCCTAACTTACCTTGTCCAACTTTTTACATAGTTTCATTAGCTTATGCATGGGATCATAGAGGTCTTATTGTTCATATGGCCTCCTATCAACCACTATTAACATGCCATAAAGAAAGCAGATTTTAACCATCCTACACACACACAGACACACAGACACACAGACACACAGACACACAGACACACACACACACACACACACACACACACACACTTTCAGACACACCGTATCTTAAAACTAACATCTTGGAACTAATCAGATTGGTCTGACTTTCCATGCCTCTTGGAAGGAGATGGAAGTTCATAAAAAGTAGGCAGGGAGAGATGAGACTGGAGGCCAGGATGATATGCACACTTGGGAAGCAATCCAGTCATTCCCAACAAGTCTGGCGTCCCCAAGGATGAAACTGACTGTAGACTTCATGCTAATCCCTCAGGGTGGAGTGCTCAGGGTCAGTCTAGGTGGTCACAGTTATGGAGGGGCTCAGATAGTTGGGGTGAACTGAGTGTGTTAGGTGGGAGATGGTGGCGTCCTAGTATGGGGAGTACACAAATCATTTTTTGGGGGGAGGGGATGACCCATCAGAAGTGGTGAGGGAGATAGTCCATTGGCTCATTCCCTAAGTGAATTCTTGCCCAGACTCTTTATCCGAGAGAAGGCCTGACCATCAAACTGAGACTCAGCCTTGGCTTTGTACACTTTGCGCATCTCCTAGGAGCTGCCAGACCAAGTTCTTGTCTGAGGGTCCGAGAGGCACAACCTGGTCCAACAGTCCATTGTTTCAGTCTTGTGCTCTTTCCATGATAGCCAGACCCAGAGGGACCAGTAACAGGACTCACAAGCAGAGACCACAGCCACATCTTCAGCTCTTCTGGAAGTGCCCGGATATGCCAGAGTAGGAGTGCTGTGCTAAAACTGGTTAAAAGCCTCAGACCTGGGATTGTGCTGCCCATGGCAGCCTTGGCTCCCACGAGAGGGCCCAGAGAGCATCGGCAACAGGCACCAAGTGCCACATCAGCGAAGCTGGCTGGGCTCGGTTGCACAAAGCCAGCTGGTACCAAGACTCCAGTGCTCACTCAGGATAATGGCATCTACAGGCTAGTGGCGTGTACCCAAAGGTCTGAAAGTTCGCATTTGTATGGAGCAGAACGGACTTTCTCAGCTACCACTGCTGCCGATCAACATTGAAAGTCTTCTCCTAAGATGGATTCGAATAGCCCTCCTGTATCTGTAGTCACAGCCTGGCTCCCAGTGCCAGCTTTAGCAAGCCTCTGTCCTCTTTAGCACCACAAGAACTAGCATCTGCTTGCTGCCCAGAGCTCTCTGGCCATAGGGATTTGCACACATCTGTTCCTTCCTGCTTTCACATTTATCAGCCTCTGGACTTGCCATTCTCTAGAAGACCACACATCCACCTCGTGAACACCATGTTCCTATTTAAGGATGTACTCACACATGCACACTTTTAAACATCCCGAGGAACCAGGCCAGCAAGATGGCTCAGGAGGCGAAAACATTTGCCTTCAACAAGGTTTGTGACTTTAGTTTCAATCCCCAGAACCCACATGGTGAAGAAGAACTGACTCCTGAAAGTTGTCCTCTGATTTTCACGTGTGTGTAGAGGCATGTGCATGCACACATAAATAAAATATAATACTTTTTAATTCCTAAGAAGTTTACTAAAATTATTAGAATCAGTGAATGAATTCATCAGGGTCATGCAAGATCAGTATCCAAAATAATGATATTTCTATATACTATTTATTTATTTATTTATTTATTTATTTATTTATTTATTTATAATTGTGTGTCCCTGTGAAGGTCAGAGGAGGGCTTCAGATCCCCTGGAGGTAGTGTTATAGGCAATTGTGAACCGTCTTATGTGAGTACTAAGAACTAAGCTCTTGTCTTCTACAAGAGCAGTACAAAGGCCCTAACTGCTGAGTCTTCTCTCCAGCCCCTTCTAGCTGCTTTTAATGAGTAAACTAAAAATGAAACAGAGAAAGTAACCCCATTTCCAATAGCATCCATATTATTAATAAAATACTAGAAATAAACCAACAAAAGAAGCACAAACGTTCTGCCCTGAAGATACAAGGTATTGGTGAAAGAGATTAACGAGCATCTCAACAAAAGGCAGAGCGTCCCGTGCTCATGAACCGGAAGGCTTCCTTTGTAACAATGAGACTACTCCCCATGTTGACCTATCCATCCAACAGTCCTGAACTTAGCTGACGTCTTTGTGGACACTGACAGTCAACCAATCCTAAACTACATGTGGAATTGCAAGAGATCCCGTTATCCAGACAACTCTGAAGAGAACAAAGTTAGAAGACACATGCACGCTCTCTGGTTTCAAACACACTAACAGCCAAGACAGGGTGGCTTAAAGACAGACACAGATCAATAGCACAGAATTGAGAATCCCTGAATACACTTGCTCATCTACAGTCAATTGATTTGGATGAGAGTGCTAAGACTATCCGATGCTTTTTCAAAACGTCCTGCTGGGGTTAGGAATGTAGAGTACCAGAAACAAGAAGTTCTTTTTTCCCACACTGCTTGCTGAGGAAGGAGGATCCCAACCTATGATCATTAATAAGGTGTAAAACGACTTAACACTGCATTTAAGAAGCAAATAAACATAAGTGATGAAAATCCAAATACCAAAACACTCTGGTGCTAACAACTCTCATTAGACAAAAGCAAAATAAACTAAGATGTCTGGAAACTTGAGACTTTAGTAGGGACTTTTTCTGTTATAGGAGTTAGGGACATTGGTATGAAAGATGCCAGCAGCCAAAACACCCAGGTGATGCTCAAAGAGCAGTGATTGTCCCCTCCCAAATCCTCCTCTGAGGCCTTTGTTTTTTCTAGAAACCAGACACGGTCATTTCCTTCATCCTACTTTTAGACCAAGAAGCCAGAGAAGAAGGGCAAAGACGGTGCTGCCTAGTTGGACAAGGCTTACGTCTTCAACCCGGAAAAGAACACAGCTTTCCTACAGCAAACCCAGCCTTCCTGAGTTGGTAGCTCATTATCTCAAGCTCCAAATGATTAATTACAAAGGGTCTTCTGACAGAAAGTGATAAGCTCCAGGTGCAGCAGGCCAAGGGGCCAAGGGAGCTGCTGGCACTCTACGCTGATATTCTAGAAGATTGTTCTCCTTTATCCAAGGAATTGCCCAGCAACCAGCTACATTGCAAGGACAATGTCGGCATTTCCAAGTTTCCTTAAGGGTAAAATGAATTAAACACTACCCATCTCAGTCTTTAGTGGGACTTTGTAAAGAGGAGATAGAAAAGCGGCTTGAAAGCAATGCCATACAATAGGAATACAATACATTATACAAAGCAACGGGATGCAGTTCAACTCCAGAAAGACATTAGAAGAAACTTAACAGGGAAATATAATACAGACTGAGTACTGGGTGATAGTAAAGAATCTTTGTTCACTTTCTTGAGTGTAATAATAGCATCATAGTGATCTAACATTTTCAGGATTGTGTTGATATATGGAGACATATATATGTACATATATATGGATAAAATCATATGATGTCAAGTCATGCTTTAAAAAACTGAGAAAAGAAAAAAATGTAAGTGGGACAAAATGTTGGGACTAATGAGAAGAATGTAACTATTCATAAGTCTCTCAAGTGCATATTTGAACATCTTTGGCATAAAACAACTTAAGTAAACAATGTAGAATTTTCTAGGGCATTAGTCAGCTTTCTGATGATTACATCCACAGCCCAGAAAATCTGTTTCCCTCACCAAGCTCTTCCCAACTAATCATCCAGAGGTCAGAGGGTTAGGGAAGAGGCCAGGAGAGGCTCCCAGCTGAAAAGAAAAAAAGATAAATGGAATTGTCCTAGAAGAATATCCAGGAAAGCTTCAGACTGTCAGGCTCCAGCGTGGGCTTCCTCCTTAGAACTGAATTTTATTCCCTGTGTTGCCGCTTAATGTGTAAGTGATTTTACTTTTTCACACAAAGGTCACGGGGGCGCCTGGGCTTCACACATTTTGTCATGGTTTACCAGATGTCCCAAGGACTGAAGAGCAGGATGAGGGAAAGGCTAGAAAGAAGTCATCATTTTCTCCAAGGTAAGAGCAATCCAGTGAGTCTGGCTCTTATGTGTGAAGTGACCCAGGAAGTGAAGGCATCCTCCCTCAAGCCAGTGCTTGGCCAATTAAGTACACAAGACACCACCACACATTACTAATTCTCCAAAGATGACAAATGGGCTTACACACAGCAAGTGGTGATGTAAGGGAGGGCTCCAGCTAAGAGTCCTCAACACTAAACCAGAACTGTGGAACTTAAGCACTTCAATGTGGAAGGGGAAAGAATCCACTGAGCTGATTTGAGCATCTCTTCAACACCAAGGACTTAGGAGATAAAACTAATTTGGGCGGGTCTGGCGTCATGCATCTCTCATCTGAACTTGGGGTTTCCTAACCACATGAGGTAATTCAGTCCCCTACGCCACACAGCTGCACCCCTCCACGCGTGCAGTCTGTTTTGTTGTGGTTGGATGATTGGGAGATTTTCAGTATTCTTTGTCGCGGCAGGACAGGGAGTGATGGAGAGAAAGGAATGTCTGCTTCCTTCAGTCATTTCTATTGGGGTTGAATAGAGTCACTTTAGCCAGGCCACCACACCCTATGGCTCCAAGACTTGGGGAAGGTGAAGAGTGAAGACACCAGTAAGGAACAGAGTCCCAGAGTCCGGGTAGGACAGAGGGATCTAAAGGTCTGCGTGTTTGTGGTGCAGGTTTTTTCCTACTGCTCAGTCTCTCTCCTGGATAACGGTGGTGTGAGGTTCCCAGGACGACTTGGGAATGAATATTCGGCGCGGGGACCTTTCTCCCGCTCTGTTCATTAATTTCTCGTTCGAGCCTTTTAGCAGGCTGGGTAAAAAACACAGTTGCAAGCTGTGCGCTCTACAGCTGCTGGGCACAGACCCCACGATGCCCAAAACTACACTCACAGTCACACTTTAGAGTCTTCCCTGCCCCCTCCCCGCCACGAGCTCCGTATATCAAAAGCCAGAACTCTGGCCACGGGCCCAGCCTCCAGACGCCCCTTCCCAACTCTGCACCCTCAAAGGCATCCAGTGTGCGCCCCAAGGCCCCACGCTCTGTCCGGGAGCGCCCAGGGTCCCCAGGAGCAAGCACCCACCTCCTGTGGTAAATTGACCGCCTTCGGGGACCTTCCCAAGGTGGGACTAGGCGGGGCTGCTGGCATTGGGGGGGGGGAGAGGGGGGACCTGTCAGCCCGCACGTCCTCCTGCATTCCTGACCGGAGCTGGCCCATGGGAGGAGGAAGAGAGGGGATGGAGTCTGCGTGCTCCCATTAGCCTTCGGGCAGCGAGAGAAAGGGGGTGACCGGGGTAAGCGCTCTTACTTGGCAGTAGGGCTCCGTGGTGGCCAGGCTGGGACTGGGCTTTCAGCAGTGGCCCCTCTCCATGCCGATCGCCGAGGACCCTCTGAGAAGCGAGGCGAAGCGCGGGCTGGAGCGGGCTACAGTTCTGGGCAGGCTTTCGCCCCC
>CABHPP010114523.1:0-24034 GCA_902168425.1 Peromyscus attwateri | reverse complement strand
CGGCGCGGGATGCGAAGTGACTTGGAGGAGGCCGTGGCGTCCCTCCCGAACTGCTGCCTTGACAACCGCCGCTGGCACCTTCCCCTCACCCAATCGCCGGCTTCGGTTCCGGCGCCCTCACAAACGACCCTCCGCGTCATCCGGTTCGTCACTCCGCATCTCTGCGCCCTCCCAACAGGTTCTTCTGCCTCCCTCCTTCGGCTTCGGATGTGTGGTCCACGCTAAACAGCCATCCCTCTTCATCACTTCCTCCAACCACGGTCCTTAGTTCTGAACGGCCGAGTCCCACGCAGGACTGGCCACAGTGAGCAACTAACCCAGGCACAACCCCCACCTCCACCCCGCTGCACACTTCGGACTCCGTGGGATTGTTAGGGACCCCCATCACACGGTTCTCTTCTGTTTTAATGGAATAGTGGGTGAGATGGTAAATTAGAAAGCGGCATCCTCTAGGGAGAGGGTGAGTGGACAGTGACCTTCTGCCCAGGACCTTGAGATGCCTGTCTGTCCGTAAAGGAAGAAGTCCTTTAGTCTAACACGTGTTCTGCTTCCGTTTCTCACCATCCGCTTTGCCGACACTGCAGGCCAGACCGACTTCACGGCTCACCGGAATGCCCTCGCGTTAGACGGTAGCCAGAGTAACGTCTGTGAGGATGAAGTCGGCGGTGTCTCTCCTCGAACCTTCCCACAATTCCGTATTTCCGAGTAACATACAACGGCTTCACCACAGACCACACGGCCTCTCTTGTCCTTTGGCGGGCATGCTTCCCTACCTGTTAGGTCCACTCAGACACAGCAAGCCCCTACTTCCTTGGTGCGTTCAGGCTTGCAGTTTCCCCCTACCTGCGATAATTCCTCACATAGTCCCCTCACTCCATCCTGCCTCTGTAACAGCCCCACAGCGTACACGAGCCTTCCCCTGACGCTCTCCCCCACCCCACCCCTGACATAGAGAAACCTAACCAGGATGGTTAAGCGCATCACCCTGCTTTATTTTCTTTAGCACATTTACCACTTACCATGTTTATTTCACTACCTGACTGTCCCCCACCCACCCTCAAATAGCTCCTCCAGAGCAGGAAAACGTTTGTTTACTTATTTGTGTGGTGCTGGAGATTGGGGACGCTCAGCACGAGCTACCAGTGAGCTACACCCAAGTCCTAATTTGTTTTGTTCGTTCCTATTAGGTGCCTAGGGAAACATCTGGAACGTAGGATGTGCTGAACAATGAACTGCTGGATGAACCACAGATCCCCTTGTATGATGCTATTGATTTAAACCAAGTCCCATACAACGGGGTACTTAGTGTTTCCCCCTGAGCAGCATCCTCAACCCCAGGAACAGGTCCACAGATATGTTTATTGTTGTATGGGGACATGTCTGTCAAAGTGACTGACTGCACACTCACTGCACTTTTTTCCTGTTGTTCCGTGTGCTACCAGGGTATGGAGACCAGAGTTATTTAAAGTCATCTTATTTTCACAGAAGAGAATTAAATCACATTTCGTTGGTAGAAAAAGAGTAACAGAACAATGTGACATTTTGATTTAAATATGCTTTACAGGCCAGGCAGTGGTGGCACATCCCAGCACTCAGGTGACAGGCACCAAAACTAGCCTTGCGCCTTTCCTGGAACTCACTTGGTAGCCCAGGCGGGCCTCGAACTCACAGAGATCCACCTGCCTCTGCCTCCCAGTGCTGGGATTAAAGGTGTGTGCCACCACCGCCCGGCAATATATGCTTTTACATACAGGGTCAATGTTCCTATTACTGAAGAATAGGAAGAATAGGCTGTTTGGCTCATGAAGGTTTTCATTTTTAAAATTTATCTTTTGGGGGATGAATTGTATCGGTCAGAGGACAACAATAAGACATAGTTCTCTCTGTCCTAGCCTTATTCCAGAGGGTCCCAGGGATCAAACTAATATCTTCTGGCTTGGCAACATGTGTCTTTATTCATTGGCTCATGGGGTTCTGAAGGTTTAATTTACTTGTATTCCTTTAAAAATGTATATATTTCTTTAAAGAGACATTAGCCAGTCTAGTGGGTGATGAGAAAAAACTTCTCAGGCGACACCCAGAGTGATGATAGTTCGCCCACTAGTGGATGTGTCATTAGTGGGTGAGTAAGCACCACTATTGCTCACGGCATTTGATTGTGTGGCTCTGATGGCTGACATGAACTCTAACCTAGGTGTATCATTTGTTAACCCCACAGAGGGGATTTTCACTGTGTAACAGTTAAAGTACATGTGTGTTGTTTGTGGTGGAAGGGACGTGGACATATAAGATATAAAGGCTCTTGACCTTGGGGACTCTGGTGTGTGAAAGACAAGACAACCAGATCTGAGATAAGCAGAAGACAGTATATTAATACACATCGTAGCCAACTCGCCCTGACACCTGTCTAGAAGCATCCAGAAAGCCTACGGCTGAAATTGCCAGGAGTTGTCTTTTATGGACAATGAAACTACTCACTGAAGACTACAGCGTCTATCCAAAGAAAAGTCATTTAAAGACAATGGCTGGGATGGGTTATACTGAATGGGATCAACAGTGGATTGAACACCATAGAAGACAATCCTAGTGAACTACAGACATGATGTAAACTCTCCACCAAAAAGCAGAAAAGACTGGAAGAAATGAACCACCTGCACCCACAACTTGGCTGGTCCAATGTACATATAATTAAGGTTCCTAAAAGAGATGAGAAGTCAGGAAGCATGTGTGAGGGAATCACAAGGGAAATGGTCCAAACCCGATGATCACTTACAGACTCAGGAAGCTCAATACACCCCAAACTCACGAATAATGAGAAAACAATTACTGCACAGCAGAATGCTTAAAACCAGCGATAAGGGAGAAAACTGCAAGGTACTTAGAGCAGTCACCATATGTACAGAGGAGTGAGGATAAAAATGGCAGAACTGGGGGGTGGGGGTGGCACATGCCTTTAATCCCAGCATTTGGGGGTAGGGCAGGGGTGGGCAGATCTCTGAGTCCCAGGACAGCCAGGATACACAAAGAAACCCTGTCTCGAAAAATCAATCATCATCATAATAATAAAATAAAAATCAATAAAAAATGGCAGAGCCGGGTGTGATGAGTTTACAGGAAGGCATATTATCACCCCTACTAGAAATCCAATCAATCACAAGGCAGTGTTTTCTAAAGCAAATAACGTTGATGTGTCAGCATTAAGAGGTTTCTAGCCAGGCCTGGTGGTGTAGACCTGCAATTCCAGTATTCAGGAGGCTAAGGCAGGATGATTATGAGTTCAAGGCCAGTCTGGGCTGCACAGTGAGATTCTGACTTATAAGATAAAAATAAAAACAAATCTGAGGGCTACAGATGCTGCTCAGTGGTAGAGCACTTGCCTTGAATGTACAGGCCCTGGGTTTGCTCCATAGTACCACAAGCCAAATACAACAACAACAACACAAAATTATAAAATTATCATTATTATTATTAGTAGTAGTAGTATAATAAGAGACAGAAGACTTACTACAAAGTAGCAGAGCAATATAGACTCCTTAGAATTGTCTTTCAGAGACGGGTAATGCCTGGGGGGCACTCACCAACTTAACACAGAGCGCCTGTGTGGCCTGGGCAGGCGTCTCCATGACGGGTAAGGTGACCTGCTGACGTCCCATGCAACCTAAGTCAGAAGCTCATTTATTAGTAAAAGGGGGACCTGTAGGGCCCTGGCCCCCGTTTTGGGTAACTGTTGCCTGGCTTGCTGACCGTGACCTTGATATCCTCCCTATGCTAATTCCCTCCCAGGTTTCAACCTCCTGAATGCTTAAGGGAAGTTCCTTGTCTGTGTATCCTGCACAATGGGTGTTAACAGCTTAGATACAAGATTGTAAAACATTGATAGCAAACTTCTGCCCTCCGGGGTTCTCCCATTGTGCTGTAAGCCTGTATTTAAGACCTCCTCCCAGCCAGGCAGTGATGGCTCACACCTTTAGTCCCAGCACTTGGAAGGCAGAGGCAGGTGGATCTCTGTGAGTTCGAGGCCAGCCTGGGCTACAGAGTGAGTTCCAGGAAAGGCACAAAGCTACACAGCAAAACCCTGTCTCGAAAAAAACAAAAATAAATAAATAAATAAATATAAATATAAATAAGTGAATAAATGAAAAAAAGATATATAAAGCAAAAGAAAAAAGAAAAAAAGAATTGTCTTTCAGATATGAGGAGAAATCTTTTAATTCATAAGAATTGAAATGGGGGTTGGGGATTTAGCTCAGGGGTAGAGCACTTGCCTAGCAAGCACAAGGCCCTGGGTTTGGTCCTCAGCTCCAGAAAATAAAAATTAAAAAAGAATTGAAGTTCCACAATTAGCTACAAGTGGTTCACAGACCCTAAAGTATAATAAAAGAAGGTGTGGGGCAAATCTGACATCAGACATGGCTTATCAGACGTGGCACTGGACCACAAGCAGCAGAAGACAACTGTGTTGCTGTCGCTAAGGTCCCCTCTCCAGCTGGAAATGGTCTGTTTCAAAGGATATAAACGGAAGTGAGGGGACATCCAGAGGGCAGGAAATAGCAGCCATGCTGGCCCTTGCCTGTAATCCTAGCACTCACGAGGTGTAGGCAGGAAGATGAGGACTTTAAAGGCCAGCCTTGGCTGCATATAAAGTTCAAAGCCGGCCTAGGCTACATGAGAACTTTGACTCATTTTTTTTTCAGAAGAAAATAAGTGCAAATCATGCAGTTGGTAAGGGCTCATATCTAGAATACATAAGCAATTCTTACAGTTCAACATAAAAGACAACTTAGAGTGTGTGAAGGCTACTAAACAGATGAAAGGATTCTCTGTATCATGAACATTTAGAAAATGTGAAACAGAAGCCAATGGGTCCCTGCTTCGAGCGTACTAGGGTGGCTATAACAAAAAAGACATTAACAATTGTTAGTAAGGCGGTGGAACAATGGGACCCCACACAGTAACAGGGACAGGCCACAGACCTGAATGTAGGAAAAAATCAATAAAACTCCTAGAAGATGGCATAGGATAAAATGTGCTGCCGAGAGAACCAACTCTTGGCCGGTCAGAGAAAGTAGAGGGGAGGTACGGCGTTGGGGGAACTGCAGACACACACAGGAGACTCTTCTGAGGGCCAAAGCTTAGTTCTTCCTTTTATTTTTCTTTCTGATATTTGTTCTGTTCTTTCTCTGTTGTGTTCTTTTACCCTATTGTTTTCCTCCTCCTCTTCCTCCTCCTCTCCCTCCTCCTTTTTCTCCTCCTCCCCATCCTCCTCCCCATCCTCTTCTTCCTTCTTCCCAGTTATTCTCCATCTACACATTTCCTGGTGTTTCCCTTCTATTATATCTCTTATCCTTTTAATACCCCCTAAGACAAAAATTTCTAAGCAAGAAAAGATTACCTCACAACCACAATTCACAGATTTTTCAAAGACAAATGAAAATCTTTACCCAGGAAGAAATCCCACTATGACCACAAGTTCCACAGAAGCCCACAAGTAGTTAAACAGTTTCTTGTATTAATTTTCCCACCATAACATCTTCACCCCAAAGCAATGATTCTTTTATAATTGATTAACAGAGTTTTAAGCAAACTAAGTATATTTCAGCCAGTTCCTTTGGTACTGGCAGGCAGCTGTTTAGTGTAACAGATGCCTATCCTGTTTCTACTCTAGAGAAACTTTAAACAAGTGGTCAGCTAACCATTTATTTTTCTTTACACACAATAGGGTCATTTAATTTCCTTTCATAACTTTGTTTTTTCAAGGTGCATACCGGGGCCTGTGATTAATTCTGTAAGTTACATGGCCAAGGAACACAGACCTAACCTTGGTGTATGCAGGAGCATAATTGCTCTCTTTGATCATCAGCCTGTTTTTCCACAGGCAGAATTCATGGGTCTATAATGCATGAAACTTCCTGTTCTTATTTTTCATCTTCTGAAATCTCACATATAACAAAGGGAAAGGTGACTTCTAGCCTGTTTTAGCCAGTTTTTTTTTTTGTTTTTTTTTGTTTTTGTTTTTGTTTTTTGTATCTCTTATTGGAGCGATTGGCAGAATAACCTAAACCATTTCCCTAATCATCTTACTAACTCTCTTAACTCAGAAAGTCCAATTAGGCAGTGGTGGCCCATGCCTTTAATTTTAGCACCAGGGAGGCAGGGCCAGGTGGATCTCTGTGAGTTCGAGGCCAGCCTGGGCTACAGAGTGAGTTCCAGGAAGGACTCCAAAGCTACACAGAGAACCCCAGTCTCAGAAAAAAAAAAAAAAAAAGTCCAATTAAATCACAGATCTAACTAATCATCATTGCTCTTATAAAAATCATCTTCACTGTAATTTGCAAATAAATTGCCCAGTGAGGAGTGGGATTTTCCCAGGAAACAATCGCACTATACTAGATACGGTGGGATCCTTCCCTATAGTAATCACACCATACCACATACAGCAGGGACACAGCAGCAGCCAGCAGGAGGAAGCACAGAAAAAGCAAAGGGCATTCTGGAAACAATCCTCCTGGGTCTGGGCCTCTCCAGGAAGCACCCAGCACAGCTTTGCTATCCACTACATTGCATTTAATCAAAATGGAAACTTACTCTGACTTCTATATTCAGTGGATGAAAATGCAAGGGCAAATCAAACAGGATAAAGTGTTTGTGAAACACGTCTATGGGGGAATTAGATCTAAAACAGATGAATCCTCCCACAACTGATGAATAACAAACCAACCCAACTTGAAAAAGGGAGCAAAACTGATACATAGACAGCACAGAAGACTCTCGGCCTCGTCAATGACTGATGAGACGCAGCCCACATCATTACACGGACACTAGCGTGGTGCAGCGAAGAGGTCTGATAACGACAAGTGTTGACAAAGACGGAGACGGCTACAAGTCTCAGCACTGCTGGCTGGTTGTGAATGGTGTAGCCAACAGAATGAGCTGTTGGAAAACAGCTTGGCGATTTCCTGAATATGAAACACATCTGCCTTACACACCCAATCTTTCTTTACCCCAGAGAAAGGAAAACAAAAGGCTTGCACACAAACAGTCATAGTGGCTTTGTTTGAAGCAGTTAAAACAAGCAAAGCAAAAAAACACAAGCAAACATATGTCCGTCACTAAACAAATAGATGATGCATTTTGGAAAGTGACTGAGAAAAAAAATGATGGGCTACTAAGACTAGCAGGAGAGGAAATGTGGAGTGTAATAAGCTAGTCAAAAACACCTACTGTGAAATTCTACTTACATAAAGTGCTACAAATTTCAGCACAGCTGAATAGTTGCCTGGTGGCAGAGCAGGAAGGAGACAAATCCCCCCCCAGGCTCGTGTATCTGAACACTTGGTCACCAGCGGTAGCGCTGCTTCAGGAGGTCATGGGACCTTTAGGAGGTGCAGCCTGGCTGGCGGGAGCATGTCCGTGGGGGTGGGGGTGGGGGTTGAAAGGCTATGGTCTCCCCACCACTGCTAGCTTGCTCTCTGTGTCCTGGGTGTCGTTGGGATGTGACCAGCCAGCTTCCTGCTCGTTACCTTGACCTCCTCCTCCTATAGACCCGTCCTCTGGAACTGTAAGCGAAGGTCAACTCCTTCTTGGATAAGTTGCTTTTTGTCTTGGTGTTTTATCACTACCACAAAGAAGTAACCAAAATGCTATAAGGAAGGGGAGGGCACTATGAGCTGGGGCGTGAACAGGTATGTCTGCCCCTTTTCTTCACTGTGTGCCGATTTCATCTGTGTCTGTGTCTAAACATATCTAAGTAGACAATTTAAATGCTCAAATACAATTGATTTCTAAATAATGTTGGAAAATATTTATATAGGAGAAATGTATAATATTAAATAGAAATTATCGGGCTGGAGAAATGGCTTACAGGTTAAGAGCACTGACTGCTCTTCCAGAGGTCCTGAGTTCAATTCCCAGCAACCACTTGGTGGCTCACAACCATCTGTAATGAGATCTGGTGCCCTCTTCTGGCCTGCAGTCATATATGCTGTATACATAATAAAAAAATAAAATCTACAAAAAAAAAAAAAAAGAAATTATCAGAGTCTTTTTTTTTGTTTTGTTTTGTTTTTTGTTTTTCGAGACAGGGTTTCTCTGTGTAGCTTTGCGTCTTTCCTGGATCTCGTTCTGTAGACCAGGCTGGCCTTGAACTCAGAAAGATCCGCCTGCCTCTGCCTCCTGAGTGCTGGGATTAAAGATGTGTGCCACCACCAACCGGCCCATTTTTTTTTTTAATTTCTGTAAGTTGGACCAGCTCTATGGAAATCTTACAAAGACACAATTCAAATAAAAACTAGTTAGTCTAGGGTGGTGGCTCATGACCATGATTCCCACATTCTGGAGTCAGAGGCAGAAGAATTGCTGTGAGTTTGAGGCCAGTCTGGTCTACATATTGAACTCCTGGCCAGCCAGGGCTATAGAGCAAAACCCTGTCATAAAACAAAACAAAAGCTACTATCTTTAGAAGTCTGAGTTATATTCTATTGAAAAAAAATACAAACTCGAATGTAAAAATACAGTTGAAAAGGAAAGTGTCTTACAAAAACTAAGCATTTCAAACTGACCAGTTTGGACTTGGAGGAAACCTACACTCCTAACATGGAAAATGTCTACACTGGGGTGCTTCTTTCTGTCCCTGCATTCACCAACTGGTGGGAATAAGCTCCTTTGTTGCCCAGTGAAAAAGATTCACACTTCTTCCTAGCAGAAGAATGTATACTCATTACTGTGTCAGAGAGAACAGCCTCTTTTGTACATGTAACCCACTCTCTCTAGATGCTTTTTTGGACTCACCATAAAGGCCTAGTCTTCAGTTAGCACAATTTGGGGAGACAGAGCAAGGAGGCTTTGGTGTGAGAACTGACTGAAACAGACATTTCCTGAAGGGGGCTTTGGGCTGTTTTTGTTAGGTATTCTCCCATCCTTCTGTGCCCGGTGCCATTTGAGACTGGAAAGAACCCATCCGCTGGCCCGAAAAGCAACAACCGTCGTGCCCAGGCAAGGCTTTGACTCCTATAGATTTATGTGTTGTTCCTTTCCTACCCACAGTGTCGTCCTCCACCCCTTAGGGAGCAGAGGTTCTTTGTATTTCAAATCCTTGACTTTTAGTTTAGCTTTTTTGCTTTTGTTTTGTTTTGTTTTTAAACTTTCAGTAAAGCACTCACATCTTTTGATAATTTCCTGATACATGTGTGTGTGTGTGTGTGTGTGTGTGTGTGTGTGTGTGTGTATGAGTGTGTGTGTTGGGACCACTTTCTATTGTTTGTTTTCTCTTTACATTTCTTTTGAGATTTGTTTATTTTTTAGTCTATGCCTGTGGCTATCTTGCCAGCAATGTCTGTGCCCCACATGTGTGCAGTGTCCACAGAAGCCGGAAGAGGGAGTCGAATCCCTAGAACTGCAGTTACACAGGGTTGTGAGGCCATGTGGGTACTGGGAATCGAGCCCTGTGTCCTCTGGAAGAGCAGTCAGTGCTGTTAATCACTGAGCCTTTTCTTCAGCCCCCTTTTCTTTTCTTTTTTTTTCTTTTCTTCCTTCCTTCCTTCTGTCTTTCCTTCCTTCTTTCCTTTCTTTTTCTTTTTCTTGTTTTGAAACAGGGTTTTGGATGCCCTAGGCTGGCCTTGAGCTGGCTATGAAGCTAAGGAAGAAAACAATTCCAGTTTTAAGCACTTATTCTTAATCTGCAGCAAAGAAACACAGCACAGTGAACAAAACTCCGCTAAACAAACTATCTCGAGAAAATTAAAAAAAAAAAAAATCATTCCAGGCGCCGTGATGAAGAACCTCCTGAGGCTAAAGCCACAGTCCAACGACACAGCAGAACAAACGGAGTGCAGGCTGAGAGAGGGCCGGCAGCAGAGAAATGAAGGATGTTGGGCCCAGGTTTGAGACGACTGTCTGCTGGACTGTGGTGCTGAGGGAGCAGGCTGTGGAAACTCGCATGAGCCCAGCGTGTGGTGAGACCCCCTCCAGGGCACATCTCAGTCCTCCTGCATGTTCGATTTGTTGAAAAACATCATCTGAGGTCTGATGAATACACCTCCTGACATGGAAGCCCTGGGAAATATCCAAAGGCAGAATCTTGCAGAATTTATTTTAGTCTATCCGAACGCCTTTCTGTTAACAGATCAGAAATTATTTTCTTAGTCGACAGGACTGTCCTACACACTATTGACTAACCTAACAGCCAAAAGTATCACACAGGGATGCGGAAATAGCTTAGCATTTAAGAGCACATGCTGCTCTTGTAGAGAACCTGAGTTCACTTCCTAGCGACCCGTGTTGGGTGACTCACAACTGCCTGAACTTTAGCTGCAGGGTATCCAACATTTTCTTCTGACCCCCGCAGGTGCCTGCACACACGTGCACAAGCCCACACAGATGTGCAAGCAGATACACAAAATTAAAATTTAATGATTTCTAAAAAGTCAAAATAACACACTTTTTTTTTTTTTTTCAAGACAGGGTTTCTCTGTGTAGCTTTGGAGCCTGTCTTGGAACTCACTCTGTAGACCAGGCTGGCCTCGAACTCACAGAGATCTGCCTGCCTCTGCCTGCTGAGTGCTGGGATTAAAGGTGTGCGCCACCATCACCCAGCAGTACCACACTTCTTTTAGGAAGACTGAAAAATGTTTTGTCTATTTGTTTGTTTGTTTGTTTGTTTATTTATTGGCAGGGTCTCTCTACATAGCCCTGACTGTCCTTGAACTCACTCTGTAGTCCAGGCTAGCCTAGAACTCACTGAGATCCGCCTGCCTCTGCCTCCCAAGCCCTGGGATTAAAGGCAGAAAGCAGTGTGTTTAGAGGAGAGTAAGGCCATGCCATCTGACTACAGCGAAGGTGTGTATACAGTGACGGAAGTCACACTGGGTGGTGAGGAGGGGACAGATGATGAATGAATGCCTTTGAGAACCAACGCAAGAATTTAGACTTAGCAGAAACACAGACAGCTATGGGTCCCTTGAAGGGACTCAATGACAGAAGTGGATGTAAGAGATCCTCCCGCTCTGAGGAACATAGGGATTGGAGGTTGTGTTGGGTGTGGCCAATTGGGCTAACTCCCTCCCCACAGCTAAGAAGTCTTGTCACCATGCGCTTCCTACTGGGAGTGAGTCAAATACAAGGCCACATTTCCTGCCAGCATGTACTGTTTGCTCTGCCCTGACAAATATTATACTACTTTCTACCATACAAAGAAAGAAGCTCAAACATCTGCCACTGCCACTAACACACGGGTGTAGATGTGTGTTCCTGTGTCCGGTTGGGCTGAATTTACCTTGGCACCATTTTCCTTGAAGTCAAATATTTGGTGTTTTGGAACAAACGCAGAACAGATTTCAGGGTGTGGTCTATGCAGCTCAGTCTCCACAGAGCAGACTTCCTGGCTTTGTCCACTTCATTTTCAGAAACGAACTGCTTCCCTGGCAGAGTAACAGCAGCAGAGGCAGGGAATGTAGCCAGCTGAAGGCCTGGACTAGCCAGCCGAAGGCCTGGGCTGGACAGCTGAGTCTGGATTGCCAGCTGAAGGCCTGGACTAGGAGTCAGTGAATCGTGACAAGTGATTACTTTTTCTGTCTCAGATTCTTTACAAAATTGGAGCCAACGTTAAAAGTTTACAGTGATTTTTAAGAAGCAAATAAAAGGACTACCTATTCGTGTTGATTAAATAACTAGTCAGTGACATCCCAGACAGCTACAGGCAGCAGAGTTGTTAGATGTTGCAACAAGTCTTGGCAAACAGTGGCTTTTTGAAGGTAACATGTTTGGACAGTGCTACCCTGGGAAATGTTCTCATTCAGAGACTGCAAGGCCAGGAATGTCCTCCCAAGCTTGCTGGGAACAAAGCAAGTCTCTGGAGGCATTGGCATTTCAACTGGTGCATGCACACAGAGGACACAAATACCCTTATATGAAGACTGAACCGTAAGCAACTGTGTAGGGCAAAAGTAAGCACTCTCATCACGAGTGTGAAAGCCCATTTCTGTCTAAACCCCCGTGGAGTGTGAACGGTACAGAACACACAAAGGGACGATGAACGACAGCAAGAGAGACTCTGTATGTGAACAGCTACTTCCCTTGTTTCCGATTCTCCAGAAGAGAATGCCCAATTACAAATATAATTTCAAATTTTTAGAACTCATGCACAACAAATTTAAAAAGTTAACTTAAATTTTTCCCACAAAACTTCATTTTTAGCTCAGTAATCAGACGTGCTTAGTGTCGATATAAAAACTGATTTGCCATTTTATTTCCATCATGATTTTTAACTATAATCCAAGATTAAAAAGTAGAATATTTATTTCTCTATTTAGACAAACTCTGAACTACAGAAGAGCCCATTCCTGTAACTAAACTTATTGATTCAAAGAAGGTGTAACCAATACAGGAAAATATGGCAATTTCTTAGAGAAGGACAAAAGTAAAATGTATGTTTAAACACTATTTTCTAGAATTTTCAGCTTTGGCCAATGGAAGATGTTCCTAGGGTAACAGACACCACTAGATCACCTCACATGGTCCACATAAGTTTCATGTTTTATTTCATTTAAAAAATGACTTTGTTATTGTTGTATGTACACATACAGGTGTGCATATGTACATATACAACTTTTAGGGATTGGTTCTCTCCTTCCACTGTGGGTTCCAGGGATCAAACTCAGGTTATTAGGTTTTTGTGGTGTGTGTTTTTACCTGCTGAGCTTTCTCACTGGTCCTCATCTTAGTTTTCCTGAGGAACAGATACTGTAGAATTTGTATGGTAAATCATCTATCATGAGGAAATTCCTTCCTTCCTTTCTTTCCCATCCTTTTTTTTTTTTTTTTTTTTATGAGACCAGCTTGCTCATCTTAAACTTGAAGCAATCTTCTGTCCCTTGCTGACTCAGTCCTAGCAGGACAGACTCAGGAAGTCCTTTATAGAGGCCATGTGTATTGGTCTTGGAGTACACACTTGCAATCCCAGCACTTAGGAGGTCAAGGGAGGAGGCCAGCCTGGTCTACAGAGCAAGATGCCTGTTTTGAAAACAGAAAATGAAAACAAAAAACCAAAACCCACAGTGAACTCCAACAACATCTCACTCAATAGTGCCTTGTGTTGCTTCAGCTACACTATTATGTCTGCCTTGCAACAGTGTCCAGGCTTGACATTCCCCTGAATCCAACCTCCAAGGTAAAATTGCTTGAGTAAAGATAGAGGTTTTTGTTTCTTTTTTCAAGTTCCTCAGAGTGTGGTGTGACTTAAATTTTCTATTTTTTTTTCTGCCTAAATGAACTGACAGGTCAGGGAGCAGGTCAGGTCCAGAACTAGGAAAGCCAGAATGAGGTCCAGGTACAACATCCTGGACTCAGGAAAATAATCCAATAAGCATAGCATAAGGAGAGGTACTGTGTACCTACTGTGTGAGACTTTCCCTGGGGAGCCATGACACAGATGTTTACCTCAGACAGAGACACAACCTCAGATAGGGACCCAATGACAGACATACTGTCTTTCTGTATGCTGTGAATTTATGTTGCTCCCATTGGTTAATAAATAAAGCTGCTTTGGCCTATGGTAAGGCAGGATAAGCAGGTGGGAAATCCAAGCAGAGAGACAGGGAGAAGAAGGGCAGAGTCAGGGCAGACACCATCCAGCCACCCAGGGAACAAGATGCCAGCAGACCAGTAATGCCACGGCCACATGGCAAAATAGATAATAGAAATTGGTTAATTTAAGATGTAATAGTTAGCTAGCAATAAGCCTGAGCCATAGACCAAACAGTCTGTAATTAATATTAAGCCTCTGGGTGTTTATTTGGGACCGATCAACTATGTGACACAGGAAAAGTTCTGGCTACAACAGACCAAAGCAACAATCATACCAAAGTCCATCTTGGTGAACCGATGGGTCTACTGAAGTTGTTTACAGGAGCATGGGTGATTGACAGGCAGCTATGCCACCGAAAAGTCCTCCCCAGCATGGGTGAGCTCATGAAGCTGCAGCCCTGGAGCTCTCTACACACCTTGCAGGCATCTCACTAGGTTGGAAAGTCTCCTCTGGGCCTCTCCATCCTCTTTTATTACTTCCTGGGTCTTGCAAGCCTCCCTCTAGGAAGGAATGTTTCACCCTGGAGGGATTATCCTGACAGCAGTTACCAGCATATCATCAAGGCAGGGCATTAAGGTTCCTTCTTTTCCAGGAGACAGGTTATCCCCTCCATTCATGATTGTGCCATGGTGATACTGGATGGAAATGAGCCTGGTCATGGTGGCACACACTTGTAATCTCAGCAATGAGGCAGAGGCAGAAGCAGGCAGATCTCTGTGAATTCCATGCCAACAGTTGTAGGCCAGCCAAGGCTACACAGTGAGATCCTATCTTTAAAAAAAAATGAAGTAAATATGGAATATCTTTTCAAAGATTATGCACTCTGAACCACCAATAGGTTGATGTAGTTTTTCGACAACTTGTCTTCATGTAGATCAGGGTATAAGAACAAAGTACATCTTACCAGGAGGTGGTGGCACACGCCTATAAGCCCAGCACTCAGGAGGCAGAGACAATCAGATCTCTGTGAGTTCAAGGCCTGCTTGGTCTACAGAGTTGGTTTCAGGACAGCCAGAGCTCTGTTACACAGAGAAACCATCTTGAAAAAAAAACAAAAATGAAAACCAGATTTGCCATATTTAAATATGGTCATAGCACTATAAAATGATGATTAAAAATTAACCCTAGGGACTGGAGAGATGACCCAGAGTACGCAGTGCTCTTGCAGAGGACCCAGGTGTGGTTCCCAGCACCCATGTCAGGTAGCCTGAAACCACCAATGGCTTCAGGGGATATGACAACCTCTTCTAGCCTCTTTGGGAACTTCATTCATGTGTGCATACCCACACACAGACACACATAATTACAAATAAAATCTTTTAAAAATTAACACTAGCACCAGTGTAGAGACCCACAGAGGTTTCCTAGTGAGAATTTACTCAGGGTCCAAGAATCTGAGCTTGCTTTACCCAGCAGGGCTGCATAAGAGGATCATTGACCATGGGCGTGGTTACCAGGTGTTTGGAAGGGTCTGCACTTGGCTGTGCAGTGTGCTTTGATCTAGCAAGGGGGAGGTCTTTTGCCCTGCTCCTTGGCATTGTTATAAAAAGCCCTTTTGAATAAACGGAAGAGGCTACTGGGTGTTGACTCAGGTCCTCCTGAAACTATCCTGTGTTTCTGTCTTGCTCCTCTTCACTATCTTTCTATCTAATATTTTCTTATCCCTCTCTCCTCCTCATAGGAACCCTGGGAAAGGTGGGAGCTGGCCTCCTACAGATGGTGCCAGAACTAGGGACTTGGGTGCAGAGGAAGTAAGTGAGGGAGGGCGTACCACAGAAACAGTTGGGCATGTCCAGTTATGAATTATGAAAAGGTTAGGCAGTGGTATTTTATTCTTCAGGAGCAAAAACTATATATAGATAAAGCAGAGAGGCTAAAAGTTAAGCCGAAGCAAGTAATAAAAGTTACGCTGCAGCAAGTATCTTTCTCTGTCTAGGTTTTTCTCTTTTCTCTCTCTCAATTTCTATTAAAATTAGGCAAAAATATAGGGTTAGGTGTACAGATATTGCGTAGACTTAATAGGAAGGAATTTAGGGTAAGAGTAGAAATTCCTTAGTGCCAGACCTGGGGCACAGAAAACAGTGTCCAGAAGCCGGGTGGTGGTGGTGCACGCCTTTAATCCCAGCACTCAGGAGGCCCCAACAAAGTAGATCTTTGGAGTAATTCTGCAGTCTGTTTCCAAGCAAAGAAATATATTCAGGACCTCTATAGAGCAAAACCAGGTAGTGCTGGATTAGATCTCAGTTCGTCCATCTATACAGTTTTGATCCCTGAAATGGGGATGCAGGCCCGCCCTACTGGTGTTTATGGACCTTTGCCAGAATGCACTATAGGGTTATTGTTGGAAAGAAGTAGTACTACCATGCAGGGGATCTTTGTTGCTCCCAGAGTAATTGATGCTGATTACCTTGGAGAAATTAAGGTAATGACTCACTCACCTAAGGGAATTTCTGTAATAAAGACAGGCCAGAGACTTGCACAGTTAAGTTTACTTCCTCAGGTGCAAACAAAGAATCCAGCTAAAAGGGATAAGAGAGGAGAAGCTGGATTTGGTTTGTCAGATGCCTGTTGGCTACAAGCCATAGGTCCACAGCATCCAGAACTCACCTTAGCTGTGAACAGAAAAAGTTGCTTAGGTCTTTTAGACACGGGTGTGGATCTGTCTTTTATTACTGCTAGTCAATGGCCTTCCATGTGGCCAAAGATGGAAACTAATCACACAGCAGCAAGGGATTGGTCAAACTCTGAGTCCTGAGCAGAGCAGCAATGAACTCTCCTGGGAAGATGAGGAAGGTCATCAAGGAACTTTTCAGTCATACATTGTCCCTCACTTGCCTGTAAATCTGTGGGGTCCAGATGTTATGAGCCACATGGGAGTTTATTTATATAGTCCCAATACAGTTGTCACTAAACAAAGGTTCCTGACCAGGAGTTAGTAAAAAATAGTGAGGGTCGAATGTCACCTTTGCTCCCTAAAGAAAGGGCTAATAGGGATGGATTAGAGTATTTTTAGGAAGGGTCACTGAGCAGCCTGTACTCCAGGCAGATCTTATAACTTGGAAATCTGACCATCCTGTGTGAATAGATCAATAGACCCTGACAGAAGAAAAAATACAAGCTGTCCAGCAGTTAGTACAAGAACAGTTGGATGGTGGCCATATCAAACCCTCTAATCCTCCCTGGAATTCTATTTTCCTGATCAAAAAAAGTCAGGGAAAAGGAGATTATTGCAGGATTTAAGGAAAATTAATGAGACCATACAGCCAATGGGAACTTTGCAGCCTGGATTGCCTACCCCTACAGCCATACCAAAAGATACTTATAAAATTATTTTGGATTTAAAGGATTGTTTTTATACCATCCCTTTGGCTCCCCAAGATTGTCAAAGATTTGCATTTAGCACTCCATCAGTTAATTTTAAAGAGCCCATGAAAAGATGTCATTGGAAGGTTTTGCCCCAGGGAATGGTCAATAGCCAAACATTGTGCCAGAAATTTGTGTCTCAAGCTATCCAAAAGGTTAGAGATCACTTTCAGCAAGTTTATATTATTCATTATACGGATGATGTTTTGCTTGCACATAAAGACAAAGAAATTTTGTGTGACAACTTTGGACAGCTTCAGCATTGCCTTACCCCTGAAGGGTTAATTACCACTCCAGAGAAAGTGCAAAGACTGCCACCTTTTCAATATCTAGTATATATATTATACCCTAAGGAATTAAAGCCTCAAAAATTGGAAATAAGGAAGGATGGGTTAATAACTTTGAATGATTTTCAAAAATTATTAGGGGGCATTCAATGGTTGCAACCTTATGTAAAATTATCTACTGGTGATTTGGAATCTTTAAGTGATCTTTTAAAAGGAGATAGTGATCTTAATTCACCCAGACAGTTAACTGGAAAAGGTAGACAGTTTCTTTTGCAAGTTGAGAATGCTATTCAATATCAGCAAGTACGTTATATTAATTATGATCTACTTTGGCACGCATATATCTTGCCCACTAAACATATTCCTACAGCAGTATTATGGCAAAATGGGTCTGCTTTTATGGTTACATCTTTCTGTTTCACCAGCTAAGACATTAAATCCATATGAAGCTGTAGCTTGTTTGGTACAGAAAAGCAGGATTGAATCTAGACATTATTTTGGTAAAGAACTAAGTGTGATCAGTGTTCCTTTTATGAAACTTGAAATTGATTGGCTTTTTCAAAATAATGATTCTTGGGCAATTACCTTTTCTCAGTTTTTCCGTCAAATTGATAATCAGTTTCCAGCTGATCAATTGTTACAAATCACTCAAATGCATTCATTTATACTTCCTAAGATTGTGAAGATCCCACAAGAGATGCTAAGATAGTTTTTACCGATGGATCTTCCAGTGGAAGGGCTGCTTATGTTATCAATGGAAAAAGCTATGTAGTACAAACAATACCAGCTTCAGTACAGATAGTGGAATTACAAGCGGTAAACATGGTTTTTCAGTTTCTTGTAGATAGTTCATTTACTTTATAGACAAATAGTTGATATATTTATAGAGCTCTTTGAGTTACAGAAACTGTTCCATGCATTGGGACTAGTAACAGTCGAGTTAGAATGCTGTTTGAACAAATTCAAGATGCTATTCACCAAAGAAAGCGACCATGCTTTGTGGGTCCCATTAGAGCTCATTCCAATCTTCCTGGTCCTTTAGCTGATGGTAAGGCAACAGCTGACAAGTTAATAAGGATGATTGCCTTATCCCAAGTAGAATCAGCTCAACAGTCACGTGCTTTTCATCATCAAAATAGCAAAAGTCTAAGAACACAATTCAATCTTACCAGGGAAGTTGCTTGACAGTTAAACAATGTGGGGTGTGCCCTAAGTATTTTCCTGTACCTCACTTGGGGGTAAACCCTTGAGGTCTTCTTCCTAGTCATTTATGGCAAATGTAAGTCACTCATATTGTGAAATTTGGCAAGTTAAAATATGTACATGTAACCATCAACACTTATTCAGGATGTTTTTCTTTTCTTTCTCTTTTTTTTGTTTTCTTTTTCTTTTTTTTTCTTTTTTGATTTTTTTTTCGAGACAGGGTTTCTCTGTGTAGTTTTGGTGCCTGTCCTGGATCTTGCTCTGTAGACCAGGCTGGCCTCGAACTCACAGAGATCTGCCTGGCTCTGCCTCCTGAGTGCTGGGATTAAAGGTGTACACCACCACTTCCCAGCTTATTCAGGATTTTTAATGGCTAGTGCACAATCTGGAGAAGCTACAAAACATCTAATTGCTCATTGCCTGAAATGGTTCTCCTATATGGGGATACCAAAAATAATTAAAACTGATAATGGTTCTGGATATAGTAGTAAAGCATTTCAGCAATTTTGTTCCCAATGGCAAATTGAGTATAAAACAGGTATTCTTTATAATCCTCAAGGAGAAGGCATAGTGGAGAAAGCCCATGGCAGTCTCAAGATGAAACTTCAAAATATTAAGAGGGGGGAATCGTACCCTCAGTCACCACATAATGCCTTGAATCATGCTCTTTTCATTCTGAATCTTTTGAATGTCAATATCTGCGAACAATCTGCTGCAGACAGATTTCGGTATGATGGCACCCGAGTGACTTATGCTCAGGTGAAATGGAAAGATCCTTGTTTGGGATTATGGAAGGGTCCTGACCCTGTTTTAATATGGGGTCAAGGGCATGAAAATGAAGCTCGATGGCTGCCTGAGCACTTGGTGCGGTGTGTGGAATGGAGGAATGTCAGCTATGATGACACCATAGCTGCTGATGCTCCCCCAGAGGAGTTTGAGTGAGAGCAGCTGAACTAGTGTTCCTGACATTGATGTTCCACCCTGCAGTCTGGGGAAAGCAGGAGACTAAAGGGGCCCTCTAGATTGCTGAGAAGGAGTTTGGGACAAAGGTTTTGTCACTATTTGGTATTCAAGGACCGAGATTGTAAAAGCTAGAATGAAATGGAGCCTGGAGCCATACCACTTCTGGTTGCTAGAGGCAAACCAATGCATGGCTCCTTTAAGAGACGGTTCCTGATTCCTACTAGCTGAGTAGAAAGCTTTTCTAAGAGTTACAGCAGCTCAGTACAGTAATTCCACCTACTAGTAATTAACCCTAGGGCAGCTCTCCTAGGGAAAGCTAACTGAAAGTGCCTCTGTGGCTGAGAGTGAAGCTTCAGAGACACTTGTTTGAACTAAATTGAGTTGTTGCATTCAAGCAAGCTGCAACAAATTTGGGACTCCTCATATTTGGAACTGTTTGCCTAAAAGTCTTTAGGACTTGGACTACTAAAAGGGACTTTAGGACAGCTGATGAATCAGGCCCTGATCTTGGACTGTCAGTGAAACTTTAAGACTGTTATTAGAACTGACTTTTTTGAGCTTTTGCAAACCTTAGAAATGAAACAGTTTTGAGTTCACCTACAATTTTAACTGTGGTGACTCACTATTCATATACCCTCTGTCTTGTTAGAAGAAAATGTAAATAGCTCTGTTAAGAGATCACTTTTGAATGTTTGCTAAAGTTTGTAAAGTATAAATAGTCCTATAGAGTGTTTGCTTTTGTATGTAAGTTTGTAAGAATTGTAAATATGTATAGTAATATTCATGCTAGAATTATGTTAATCTGTTGATATTGATGAACCATGGTTTTGTGAAGTTAAAGGAGTCTTTAAGTTTGATGCAGTTGCATTAGGAGTTTATTGATTTAAAAAAAGGGGTTGGTGCAGCTGTTATAGACATCTTAGGCCCATTCAAAAAGGACATTCCATCTTGGTCATCCTCTACTTATTTACTTGAGGGTGTGGCAGCCATAGGTATTACTGTGGTTGTTCTAGCTATTTGCAAGCTCTTAGTAGGGACCTGAGTCAGAACTGAGTTAAGCTCTGTACTTTACCCTGCCAGAGGCTGGTAGTCAGAAGTCCTTCTTGCTAGCTACCAACCTAAGTATGCTTCATGGAAAGTGTATCTCCATGATGGGTAAGGCTGATTAGTGAAGAAGAAAACAACCTAAGGCAGGCACAGTCTATCTGAAGGGCCCTTTAATATATTAAGAAGGGGGAGCTGTAGAGACTCACAGAGGTTTCCTAGTGAGAACTTACTCAGGGTCCAAGAATCTGAGTTTGCTTTACCCAGCAGGGCTGCATAAGGGGATCATTTGACCATGGATGTGATTACCAGGTGTTTGGAAGGATCTACACTTGGCTGTGCAGTGTGCTTTGATCTAGCATGGATCTTTTGCCCTGCCCCTTGGCATTGGTATAAAAAGCCCTTTTGAAGAAGCAGAAGGGACTGTTGGGTGTTGACCCAGGTCCTCCTGAAGCTATCCTATGTTTCTGTCTTTCTCCTCCTTGAGCCTCAGCTTGACCTTTGGAAGGCCTTTGGCTTCTTCCAGGTATTAGCTTGTCATAATCAGCTGAAATCCTACTTCATATATTTTTTTGGCTTGCAGCAGTTGAGAGCCTTGATGATTAACTCTCTCTGGAAACACCATCAGATACTCTCTGTCTTGGCATTTTAATGCAATCAGATTGAGAAATAACATTAATCACTACAATCCATTTTAGAAAAAGCAATATAGCCTCCCTATAACCTATAAATGTTCACAATAGAATTAAACCTTATCAGATTGCAAAGAATTAGAAAAATGGAATTTTAAAAGAAAAAAACCCATGAATAATAAGACATCTCTGACATGACCCACATATTAGAATTGGCTGAAATAAGATTCAGATTATTCCATAAAATGGGTGTAGTGGTATATACCCTTAATTCCAGCGTTTGGAAAGTAGATCTCTCTTAGTTTGAGGCCAGCCTGGTCTGCATGGTGAGTTCCAGGACAGCCAGAGCTACATAGTGAGACTTTGTCTAAAAAAAAAAAATTACTCCTCCCAGCACTTGGGAGGCAGAGGTAGGTAGGATCTCTGTGAGTTCGAGGCCAGCCTGGTCTACAGAGTGAGATCCAGGACAGGCACCAAAATTACATGGAGAAACCCTGTCTTGAAAAACCAAAAAAAAAAAATACTCCAAAGACTTAGTGGAAAGCATAGTTATAATGAACAAATAGGGCATATCAACATGTAAGTGAAAACTTTCTTTTGAAGAAAAAAAAGAAATTCAAATAATAAGAAACAGTATTTTAAGTGAAAAAATAATGAAACAGGCTTATCAGAAGGCTTTACACTGCCAACCAAAAAAGGGTCAATTTGAAGATAGAACAATAGGAATTATCAGGTCTAATGATCAGAAAAAAACTGAGCCGAAATTATATTCTAATCTCTTAATACTAAGTGGCATTACTAATATATACTTAGAAGTTCTCCAAGTGTTTGAAAGCAGGGACATAATTGAACAGAAATTTATTCAAGGCAAAAAATTTTCCAAATTAACAAAGAAGAAACTGATGGGTCTAGAAGACTCAGTGTATATTGGTGCCTGAAGATAACCACCATTTTATTGTTCAGTTTGAACTGGGAGTTTATGTAGGGTTTAGCTTGATTCTGCTACACCTGCTGTTGATCTGGAGCCACTCATGTGATTGCTTCCAGCCAATAACTGCTCTAAAATCTGAGGTGACCACCTTTTTATCTTCTTCATGTGTCTAGAACCAAGGCACTGAGTGATGGTTGTGCTTTCTTTATGATGCTAATATGCTAGGAGCTGTTTATTCATCCACCATCTCTCTCCAGAAGACTAGCCTGGGCTTCTTTTTTCCATGGTGGCTCAGGGTACCAAACAAGGAGGGAAAAATTGAAGTTGTGCCTCTTAAGAGTCTTTTCCTAAGTCTCAGCCTAGTGTAGGATCCTAACCCATGTATTTCAGGGAAGCTATAATTGGATAAAACTTTTCTCTACACTACCATGCAAGCTGGCTTTGTCTTTATGCTTTTATTTTTGCCACATTCTCTTTTAACCGACATTATTATGTAGTCTAGTTTACTGGTGATGATGTTTTTCAATTGTTTGATTATGTGAAGCTTGTTTTTATATAGAAAGGTTCATGGGAATAATATTTTCCAAGACACCTCCAAGGCTTTTAGAAAATGTAGCTCATCACCATTGTTAAGTTTTTTCCTTGGGGAAAAGCAACTGTGAGAATATTTTCCTCTCCCTTGTAACATACATTCTAGGTTGGAGTCTAGAAAGCTTTTGTGCATGCTCCTTCTCAACACATTTTCATCCAGAATTGTACTGTGGGAAAGGGAAGTGGTATGTAAGGAATATAAAGATAATGGATTTTCTCACTTTTATCTCCTAATATCAAGAGATGTTTGAAAACTGAGATCAGAACCCCCCCCCAATTGGTTTGTTTGTTTTTTGAGACAGTGTTTCTCTGTGTAGCTCTGGATATCCTGGAACTCACTCTGTAGACCAGATTGGCCTTTCACTCAGAGATCCAACATGCCTCTGCCTCCTGAGTGAAGGGATTAAAGGCATGCTTGACCACTGCCCAACATTTCCCCCTGCTTTTATGAGCATGAACAAACAAACAAACAAAAAATCAGTTCATTTTGATGAACCAAGCTTCCAGATGACAAGCTAATCACTGTCTTAGTGTGTGTGGCCAACCCAACTTGGCCACATCATCATTTATTTTAGCTTTATCTGTAGTTATAAAGTACAGTTTTAAAGGCCAGGCATGGTGGTACACACCTTTAATCCCAGCACTTGGGAGACAGAGGCAGGCAGAACTCTATGAATTGTATTGGATCTCTATGAGTTCTAGGTCAACCTTATCTACATAGTGATTTCCAGAACAGCTAGCTAGGGCTTTGTAGAAACTCGGTCTTAGAAAAACCCAAAATAAAGCAAAACAAAAACAGCAACAACAAAAAGAACAAGCTTAAGGGCAAAGACTAACGATACAAAAACAATATAAAGAACCTTTCTCCAGTGCTTATGGCTACTGCGTATTGGTTATGAAGAAAACATAGAATAAAATATCTGTAGCATTAAAAAAAAACAACTATGTACAAACTCTTTAATTTCCATGATACACAGATTCTATTCTCAAGCAGTAAATTCAGAATTTTGGAGGAGTCCATACTTTCATTTATGCAGCCTTAACCGAACTATAAAGTCATTTCTTCCAGTGACTTTAAGGTGGCCTCCCTTTAGCTTTTACACATTAATGCTTGTTCACATCCCTGCGATAATCTGTCCATTAACAGATCAGTCCTTCAGGCCCAGCGGTGGTGGCCCACAGAGCCAGGTGGATCTCACTAAGTTCGAGGCCAGCGAGATCTAGGACAGGCATCAAAACTACACAGAGAAACCCTGTCTCCAAAAAATCAAAACCAAAACAGATCAGTCCTTCAAGTGGTATTTTTCCATACATCTCTGGCCATTCTTCAGGGTCATCTTCCCTAACTCCTCCCCCCTTTTCACACGGCTTAACAATTTCACTATCCAACTCCATAATTAATATATGGCTGTCAATGTCCCTCTTGAAAGTGAACTCCAGG
>CABHPP010114522.1:0-25098 GCA_902168425.1 Peromyscus attwateri | reverse complement strand
CTGGTGAGGCTATTGGAAGGAACTTAACAGGGGGGAAAAAAAATCTCAGCATTCATTTATTTGGGAGATTTAAGGACTCTTATCCTGGTATGCTGAGAACAGGTGAGACCTGACACTAAGAAACGATATCAAATCACTGATATCAAGTCCCTTCTCTCTATCTAATATGGCGGAGTAACCTTGGTTGAGGGAGGGAAGGTCATTCATAAATACGCATGTTAGGAACACTTCATCTTAACAGACAATCTAGGTGTTTTAATCTCCCATTTTACAGCCTTTCAACTTTGCCCATATTTGAGCATCTTTACGTAAGTAAACGAGGAGTGTCAACTTGTTTCTCATTCTGTTAGCCTGTGTGTGAGTCATGTGACCCAGCAAGACACAAACAACCTCTCTTGCAGTTTCCACACAGCTTTGCTCTTCTTGGCCCGTGCCTCCCAGCACACTTCGGGGACACATAAACAACGCTGTATTCTGCACATCAAGACGACAGGGCTGTGGTTCACTCATTAGCTGTCAATTGAACAAGGCTCTCACTCCCCCGGGGCCGCTGCCTCACCCTTGTTTATACTGCCCAGTTCCGTCAGTTTAGAAGACATTAAAAAGCAGAACTGGCCTGGCTGTTTTACGTTGGTGGTGAACTTTATGCCTTGGCTGTGTTGCAACCTCAGAGTTTACTCAATTCCACCTGGCAATTCAGTTCTTTGAGATAAAGGAGGGTTGGGGGGAGGGGAGGGGCGGGGCAGCCAGTAACAGCTTCTCTTCTCCGTCTCTTGTTGGCCTACAAGCGGAGGTGCTTTTAACACAGTCATATGACAGTGGGAGATAACTTTTTTTTAAATGGTTTTTCAAGACAGGGTTTCCCTGTGTGCCCTGGCTGTCCTGGAACTCACTCTGTAGCCCAGGCTGGCCTTGAACTCAGAGATCCGCCTACCTCTGCCCCTGGAGTGCTGAGGTTAAAGGCATATGCTACCACTGCCTGGCTCCAGGAGGTAAGTTTTTAAGAGTTAAAGTAAGAACTCATGGAATACGGAATACAAAGGAAGCTGTTGCCGTGTAAGAGGAATGAAAGCCAGTACCCAGGGCATCTTCTCTGGGACTTTGTAAGAACATCTGTTAGGAAATTGCTTCCAGTGTGTGTGTGTGTGTGTGTGTGTGTGTGTGTGTGTGTAAAGATACTGCGTAAAAACTGTGAGAACATCAAGTAGCTCCTAAATTGTGGACTCACAGGTACTATCGGATTGGAATTAATTTCTCATGACCGAAACTGAGAATTTCATTGGTTGGTTGTTTGAAAGTCCCATATGCAGATATTCATTTTTAGAAAACTACAAACTATTATTGGTAGTAACTATACATGGAAACAGAGCAATAAAGCCGAGTGAGGGGGAAAGGGAGAATACCAAGAAAGGAAAACTTGATGCTGTGACGTGTAGCCCTAACCAACCAGAAACCTTCACATTCAAGTTCGAGTACAGAAAAAAAGACAATGGCCTTTTCTAAAATCTCCGGTAAATGCCAGCATTGCTCCTGCCTAAAATACGTTGATATCCTTAACTTTATGATTGATGGAATTAGCCTCACTTAGATAAACCATCTGCTGCACATGATGAGCTTAAATTAGGTCACTAGGGCAAACCCTCGGTCTTCCACATGGAACGTGGGGAGCTGGGGGTGAGGAGGACACACACATTCCCAGAACAAATCCCATGCCATGTGGATATAAGAGAAGACATTTGGGATAACTGATCCAAGAGCCAAAGAAAACCGAAAGTTGACAGCCAAGGACTAGAAGCCAGAAGGGAAGCATGGGACTGATTCTTTCAGGGTTTAAGAAGAAACACTCTGCCAGCCTTGACCTTGAATGGATGGCCTCCGGCTCGTGACACGCTTCTGCTGTTTAAGCCCACAGGTTTAGGGCACTTTATTACAGCAGCTCCTGGAGACTAATACACTTAGTTTTCCTCAAGACCAGCTCCTGGGTACACATTTCATTCCTCTTGCTTCTCAATCTGTACAGCACCCCTAAAACAAAGGGGAGAAACATTCAAGCAGGGCCCAAGGTTCCCTCTGCTTTCCTCCTCAATAATCCTGTCATTTCTAGTTTTAAAGAGAGATTCATAAGAAGCTTCCAACGTTAAAAAATAGTAAGTGGCTGATTCTACCTGTGAACCAAATATAAAATGAAAAAAAAAAGAGCTGTTGAATTGATCTGGGAAGTGAGCTGAAGGGCTTGAGTTGAAGAATCTGCCTGGACAGTTTGTAGCACTTGAAGGGGGAGAATTTACCTCTAAAGGACCCTTCAGTTGAAATCCAATGTCAACTATCCTAATTACATTCAGATACTCTGCTGGCAGTACATGCTTTCAGAATGCAGCACCAGCCTCTGTGTGTCTGTTTTTATATTGTTTTTCATTTCTTTACACTTGGACAATTTCAACTGGGTATATAATACATTTTGATTATCTACCCCCATGATTCTCTCTCATCCATCTCCCAAATGCCCCCCCCATCCATCCCCCAACCCTGCACACACTATTTGCGTGACTTCTGGGTTTTGTTTTTGTTGACCCATTGAGTTTAACTAGGGTTGTTTGCACATGCATGGACGGGAGGCTATTTACTGGAGTTTGGGGAACTTGCCAGTGTCTATATCACTGAAGAAAATCACACCCATCCCCAACACCACCAACCAATAATAGCCTATACTCCCTCGGGAAAGGGCTCATGAGCCCCTCCCCCACACATGATGGAGTGGAGTCCAGTCTTGAGCAGATCTTGTAGGTAATCACAGCACAGCACAGTCTTTAAAGAGCTGACTTAGATCAGTTTAATGTCTCTGTTTTGCTACTGTTACTTCCTCTTGGGGAACAGGGAATGGCTTAGGAACCTGGAAGCCGCTGAAATTAGGTTAGAGTTATCAATTCCCTAAAGGATATTACAAAAGCAGAGGCATCCAGAGGTGCGGGTTTTGTGTGATTTTTTTTTTCCCCAAAGAACCATGAACTAGGGATATGTCTGTTCACCCTCAGAAACAGTACAACCACAAATGAATCAATCTACTCTCTTCAAGTCCAATTTGGGGAACCAGTGATTTGATGCATGGGGACTCCCCAGCAGCCTCATCAGCATAAAGCCCACCTCAGCGTGGTTGACAACTCACAAAAGCTACATTTCTAGAGCTTTCTGACCACTCTGGCGAGTGGAACCACTGTTTACTGCTTTATATAAACTTGGGGAGGGGCACGGTGAATCTTCTTCCTTTTTGAAGTCCCTGAATCTTGACAATCTCATGACGTCCCTGAGCCTCATAGAATTAACTTCTTAAGTCTTACTAGCATTTTTTTTCCCAGAACTCTCTTGATTCTGAGGAGACAGCTATACAACAATGCATCTTAACATTAATTTAGGAAGGGGACATGGTCAAGCATCTGAGAGGTGAGAGATGGCAGTGCATGCTGGGAGCTCCTGGCCAGGACTTTATCACGGGAAAGCATGGATGAATGGAATGTTTTTAAGTCCAGGTCATGGGAGAACAGGAAGCTGAGGCTGTATTTGGCAGCTTCTAATACAATGTGTTAAAGAGGAATGAACTTAATTATAAACAAATGACTATTTATTTTTCCTATCTCTGCTCAATTTCCTCGGAGATTTCCTATATCAGAATTCTTGATTTGTAATTTCAAATATGATCATGGGACCACAATGGAGCACCATATTGATAAGCTTTGGAAACATCAAGAATCTAAGACAATCATCAAAACCATTGAAGTCTTCTTTCTAACTGTGGCAATATCACAGAAAAACTATCATACAGGTATAGTGTTCAAAAACATGGGCTCTTGATTTGTCAATAAGAAAAGTAAATGCACTTGATAATTACAGAAAAATTCACTGCGTGGATTTTTGCCCTTTGTGTTGTTACCCTTTGTAAGGAGAGCTTTGTGTGCTAAACACACCCGCCATGGAAAGGGGGTGCTTGCCAAGTGGCTGGTTGCCCTCAGAAGATACTGACAAGGACCTTTCAGTGGTTGCCTCTGCTTCCAAATGAAACCAATTTCAAATATTCTTTCCAGCCCAGTAATTGATCATTACTCTTTTAGACATTTGTCTCTAAGTTGTAATGGATCATGCCATTATTACTCTTTTAGAGATTTGTCTCTTAGTTGTCTAATAAGCCTTCTACAGGTGCCAGTGATGAAGTCTGAACAAAGCCACAGGAGTCCACTTCAGCCAACAAGAGTACAATGCTGTATATACATCTCAGAGCATCAGGATGTCTCAGGACTTCGAACTATCAGCTCTAATTTAAGTCCAATGTCAAATGTGTCCATAGCTTTTCTCTGGGGTCATCATGCTGCTCCTTTGGAGGAGTAAACTTGCATCTACTTTCTATCCCATCCATCTCTATTTCCCATGGGAGGGCTAATCAATACAGGAATTTGAGGTACAGGAGAGGCTAATTTGGGTGATCTCTCCCAACTTTTCTGATATTTGACAATCAAAATCTCCCCAAACAGGTTATAGTAGGAGAGAAGAAACAATATTAAATGTTTATTGATTGATATTACATGCCAGACACTGTTAATAGTAAAATACATTACCCATGTTCTCCTAAAAATAAAATTATGATATTGAGTCTACAATGACCTCTATTGTACACAAGGAAATGTAGTTACAGAATAATAAACAGCTTGCCCAGGGAGTCTCCAACACACATCTAGTAAGTTGGAGACAGAGCAAGAATGTGAACACCAATGATTGATCCAGAAGTGATTAGCAGTCTCTAGAAGGTCCAAACGCACTCTATTCTCCGAGAACATGGAAGACGAGTGTGAAGATTAAGGAAGTTCATGAGCCTTGACTCACCATCTAAGGTAGGACCACATCATCCTTTGTTGGGGGCATCGTGTACATTGTCCTCTGTTCAGTAGCATTGCCGACTTCTACTCATTTAATTGCTCAGCCTCCAATCTGTGGCACTCAAGCTTGTCTGTGTGCATTGCCAACCTCCTCCACCTGAGGTGGAGCAGAAGAGGAGCCCCAGTACAGATCCATTGACTCAGTATACTCTGTTGTCTGAATCTTAGATGGTCTTTTAATTTAAAAAAAAAAAAACAAAAAAAAAAAAGAGCCAGATATCAGAGTGAAAGCTGAAAGATCAGAGAAGCAGAACAGCCAGCCACTAGTTCTTACCTCTATGAAATCCTCAGCCTAATGAGAGTGAGTTCGTGTTTCCTCACACCTTATATACATTACTCTGCCCTGCCATATTTCTTCCTGGGATTAAAAGCGTGTGTATTTCCTAAGCAAAGGTATGAGATCTCAAGTGCTGGGATTAAAGGTGTGTGCCACCACTGCCTGGCTCTGTTTCTCTCCTATACTGGATGAATCTCATGGAGTCCAGGGTGGCTTTGAACTCACAGAGATCCAGATGGATCTCTGCTTCCCGAGTGCTAGAATTAAAGGTTTGTGCCACCACTGCCTGGCCTCTATGTTTAATCTAGTGGCTGGCTCTGTCCTCTGATCCTCAGGCAAGTTTATTTGGGTCCACAATATATCACCACAATACTCAGACCCACTGTTCCACGGCATGGCATTTTTCCCAAACCCTGTCATCATGGTATCATTTCTATGAGTTATTTACAGAAGTTTTTCAAAAGCTTTTGCTCAGCATTTCCATGAGGGCCATGAACACAACCGCTTTTAATGACAAGATTTTTCTAGCAGAGGATACAGCCTGACAGGCAAAATAGCAAACACAACCAAAGAAAACAGAAGGTGAACTTCTGACTAGTCTGCCTCTACGCCCTTAGATGGTGAGATGTTATCTGGGAGATTTATGTTTCCCTAGATACAAAACACCAGCTGGCTGGAGGACTCTGACCTCCTTCTGATGTCAGAATTCTGTCCTGAGGAAGAAATGGCAAAAGTCACTCTTGCTCGCTATATCTGCTTTTCTTCATTCTGGTCCCTGTTGGGAACGTTCCACTTCCACCTTGCCTTCAACTCTTACAGCCATAACTCTAAAGTCTATTTCCTTGGTAACACTGCCAGAAGTCATGTTTGGAGACAGAGGGATGGCTCAGCTGGTAACAGCATTTGCTTCAAACCTGATGAACTGGCTTCAGTCTTTAGGACCCTATGTTAGAAGGGAAGAACTAACTCCCAAAAACTATTCTCTGCCCTCTACATGTGTTCCATGGCCCTTGTGCACAAACACACATAAATAAATGTACTGAAAACAAGTTTTTAAAAAATGATTGTGCTCATTGGTTTGTCTGATGAATATCTGTCTTCACCACTACAAAACATAGTCTATGGAGCAATGACTCAAATTCTATCCAAACTTCCCAGAAAAAAAAAAAAGCCAATAATACATAATAAGCATTCAACAAATGTGTTGAATGAATTCACGAATCCTATATGCTACCATATCCCAAACATTTTATACCTTCTCTCAAAGGGAAGAGTCTTAGAATTTGAACTGACAGATGTTAAGCTGTTGTGTGTCTGCACAGAGTGGTTTAGACATCTCAGGAACTCCAGGAAAGACTTATACACGCCTTCTTCCATCTCTGCCCAGATTCCAGGGTCAAGCTCTAGTCTCTGTATGATCCCGAAGCTGCTTGCTACTGCTGTGCGCCTCCACCGTTGCGATTCATTCCGGTGGGGAGGGTCTCGGCACTTTCACCGATGGAGACTAGTTCTACTCAACACTTCACGGCTCTTGTCCTCTTTTCCTTCTGACTCTTGAGCTCTCCTGGGGAATAGAAGATGTTATATGGGACAAGAAGAAAAAAAAGATGTTGTGTGGGACAAGAAGAAATGCAAATGAAATATAGAAGCAAACTGTGAAAAGGAAAAAAAAAATGTCTTTAATGGAACTATGGAATGGCAAGAGGCTTATTCATCAGTGGGGACTCACTATATCAATATATATATATACATACACACACATATAATATACATATATATATCAGTGGTTATGAAATTCAAAACCTCTTCAATATTTTATTCAGAGTTACATAAATGTGCTCCAGAATTGGATGTCCTCTGTTCAAATATCAAAGAAATAACCAATTGACAAAAAAATAAAATAAAATAAACAAAAAATGCATAGCTCGTGCCTTTTTTTTTTTTTCTGAACTGATACTGGTCAATCAAAAAGAAACCATTTAAAAAGAGCCTCAGGGCTGAGTATGATCAAACACTTGGAATACTCTCACTTAGAAGTCTGGGAAAGGAAGATGAAAAGTCCAAAGCCAGCATGGGCCATATAGTAAGCCCCCCATCCAAAAAAAAAAAAAAAAAAAAAAAGAAAGAAAATAAAAAAGGAAGGAAGGTGGGCTCAGATGGGCAGCCAGCCTCTAGGTGAAATGTCTTCCAAGAAATTTCAAATAAAGCTTGCTTCTGTTCAAGCGTTCAAGGGAAGCTGGCATGGTCGCAATAACAGGGAACAGGCTGCTGCCCTTTGGACCCGATCTCCCTGGTCTGTTCATTGTACCCATCATCCAATCATATCTCACAAGCAGGACCTCCACACTAGTTTGGAGTCCTTCTTTCCAACTTTGATGTCTACCATGCTCTTCCTCTACAGCCATAGTGGCCATAGCAGCACCAACCGAATGGGCTGTCCCTGGTGCTGTCCAGTTTGGATGTACAAATACCCCAACTGTTCATGTGCTGAAGTTTTCATCCCCCCTGGCAATGCTCTTGGGAAGTGAATGCATCGAGAGGATACTGGCTTTATCAGTAGAGTAAGCCACTGATGGTTCACGGCTGAGTGAACTAATAGCAGAGGATTGCTTAGGGGAAGTAAGTCATTGGGACATGCTTTTGAAAGCTGTATGTGGTCCCTGGCCTCTTCTTATCACTTTCTGTTTACCAATCACCATGAGGGAAGAAGCTTCCATCTGATGGGTACTTTCCACCAAGATGTTCCCTCTTGTCTACCACTGACAATGACAGAGCCAGTTAACATTGAGTGAAATCTTTGAAATGATGTACCAAAATGACCCCCTTGCTCTTACTGCTCCTGAGGATTTTTGTCATAAGGGTGAAAGTGACCAATACATCTCATTAATGAATGATTCAAAAATCTCCACAAGTCACTGAGTGGTTAAGGGCACTGGCTGCTCTCCTGGAGGATCTGAGTTCAATTCCCAGCACCCATGTGGCGGCTCACGGCTGTCTGTAGCTCCAGTTCCATGGGATACGGCATCCTCACACAAGCAGGCACAATGCCAGTACACATAAAATATATTTTTCAAAAATCTCCACAAGTGACACAGTACATGGCTTACTTTTCTCTCGCTTTGAGGAAGCACCTGCCAAGAAGCTACTTAAGGGAAAGGGGCTTAGGTTGGTCTGAGGGTTCACTCCTTCATGGTTGGGGTGGCAGCAGTACTTTGAAGCTATGGCATCAGAAGCATGGTGCTGCTTGCTTACCATCTAGGTGGAGACCAAGACACACCAAGAGGGGAATGCTGGTGCTCAACTTTTCCTTTTTAATTCAGGCTGAGAGCCCAGTTCACGATCCGGTACCAGCCATATTCACAGTAGTTCTTCCCTCCTTTGTGAAACCTCACTGGAAATCTCCTAGATGATTTTAAATCACTTAAACTAACCATGAAGATTGCCGCAGTAATGACAAACAAACTCTTCATTACCAGAGCAATAAACGTCATGCCCTTTTGGCATCTCCATGGGCAGGGTATAGGAAGAGTTGATTGTCTTCTGTAATTTTCTCTTCCAATACCAAATACATTAATTCATTAATACGTAATTAATTAACTCAGTGACAATCAACCAATCTCTCTCCTTCTCCCTCTTCCCTCCCCCAAATTTCTTTTGCTTGTAATATTTTTGTGTTGAAGAAAAGCAAAGTACCAACTCTCAGCCCATGTTTGCAAAGTAAACTAAGAAAGTAATGTAGGCTTGCATACTGAGACAAGATGGAACATATTGAGCAGTTCCGGTATGTTAAACATTTTTGTTCCTACATCCTTTGATTGAGACAACAACCAAACACCAAAAGTCTTACTCATTAAGCACAGATTTTTCAATTGTGGTGTTAAATTCTGATGTAGTAAATGCCACAGCACAGGAGTGTACCACAAGGATGAGCTCACTTAACTGACTATGAGAGTCCATGTAGAGATGACTTGTTTCAAACAAATTGAAGGCTAGAGTTGTAGCTTAGTGGGTAGAGTGTCCACTGAGGTTCTGGATTTGAACCCCAGCAAGTCACATACCAGGTATGGTGGCGTATACTTGTAATACCAGCACCGGGGAAGTGGAGGCTGAAGGATCAGGAGTTCATGGTCATCCTCAACTATATAAAAGTTTAAGGTCAGTCTGGGGTCCATGAAACCCTATCTCCAAAATAAGCAAAGAAAATGTGAGAAAAAAATAAAGAAAATATTGTTCAAGAAAAATAAACATGCATAAGGAATTTATTTAAAGAGCAAGGAATATTATTATTGGAGAGAGTTGCCTCAAGAGAGAAAATTCAACTCTGAATATAAGTTGACTTCATGGGATTATTTGCTAAAGCTGGACTCATAGGAAAGAACTGAGTCCTATTAACAATGAGGGTTCAAACGAGCCTGGGTAAAAACTTGGTCAATGCATGGATGATACTTAAAATTAAAAATTAAAACTAATCCTCAGACCCACAGCCTTGGAGAAAAATCTGTGTAGCTCATAGAGCTAGGAAAATAAAGACTATCTCAGGGTGAATAATAATTCCTTCTACATGGCCTGGGAGCTCCCACAGCATCTGGAGTGAAGCATGCCATGGGACGGGCTCTAGAATGTTCCAGGGGAATCTACAGGGCAACCATCTGACTCACATGAGACGGCAATCACAAAGGCAGGAACTGATGGGGGTCTTCATCACTTCACTCAACAGTCACGCAGCAAGTATTTATTTTATAATTACCTAAATGAGGATAAAAATATCCCTTTCAAAATTTGTGGAGAATTTTCCAAGATAACATAGGCAAGGGGCCCGCTGTACAAAAGGTGCTCGGCAGCTGCCTCGTCTGTCATTAGCATTACTCACAATTATCTATTATTATCCTTCATTAGCCCTTCAATGCACGGTGTCTTGTAAACACATCTTGTATCGTCATTTAACCTTTCCTTCGGCTCACACTACGGCCTCTCAGGAAGACTGCCATTTCTTTGAGGTAGGGGTGTGCACTTCATTTCTCTGAGATTCTCATAATACCTTGCCGAGACCATTCCCAGAATAGACACTGAATATGAATTGAATGAATAATATATAAGAGAAAGAGAGGGAAAGGGAGTTCGTTAAGTCAAGGGTTAGTTGAAAAACCTAGGATGGTTCTTGGAAATCAATGTAAATGACTCATGTAAATGAACTAACTGAAATATATTTAAGGCTCCCTTGGGGGAAAGAGTACCATTTCCATCCTCAACATATACAGTTATCTGTTCAGAATGCCTTACACACAGTCTGCTTTAAGAAAGAGGCAACCTTTCCCCATCCTTTTTTGACCTATATTCCCACAGATAGATGGACTGATGGATAGGTAGGTAGGTCGATAGATAGATAGATAGATAGATAGATAGATAGATAGATAGGTAGATAGATAGATAGGTAGATGTTTACAATAGATTCATTAATAAATTTAGATTGAGAAAAAAATTAGTATGTGAATGACATGCATATTTTTCCATATGGTTCAAGTGGAATATTCATAGTTATAGTTCAAAGTATTGCTATAAAAAAACTAGCTACATTTTTATTATGTGAAAGATTCTCACTGCAAATAAACTTGCTATTTGAACCCTAAACAAGACAAACCTGAGTGACACAGAAATACCTTTTGTTGATTCCAGAAAGCCTTACTGAACAACACCACGCCATGCATCAGCTACTGTGATGTCCAGGAATGAGCTTAAACAGTATAAAGAAAGTGGCAAGTAGAGAGAGAGATCCTTCACAAAATGAGCCTGCAAAACAGGAAGCAGTAAATTAAGAGATGTATGAACTCATCTGTGAAAGCACAGAGGAAAAGATTCCAGGGAACTTCCTACCTATACCTTCTTAAATATTTTTAAAGATTTTAAATATTCTTAAATATTTACTCTAAACTTAAGAACCACTAGAGAGCCGGGCATTGGTGGCGCATGCCTTTAATCCCAGCACTCGGGAGGCAGAGGCAGGTGGATCTCTGTGAGTTCGAGGCCAGCCTGGTCTACAGAGTGAGTTCCAGGAAAGGCACAAAGCTGCACAGAGAAACACTGTCTCGAAAAAAACCAAAAAAAAAGAACCACTAGAGAATCCACTGGCATTTTTTTCTATTTATTAATATTTTTTTCTTATTTTAAAGTAATGGGTTTCATCTGGGTATGGTGGCACACTCCTTTAATTCCAGGAGGCAGAGACAGGCAGATCTCTGTGAGTTCAATGCCAGCCTGGTCTACACAGAAAGTGCCAGGCAAGTCATGGATACAAAGTAGGACTTTGTCACAAAACGATGATGATGATATTTCTTTATTCATGTTTGTATCTAGATATCATCATTCCCTTTTATCATAGTTGCCCTCTGTGTTAGTTTCCTTTCTTGTTGTTGTGATACAAACTCCCTAAAAAAAGCAGCTTAAAGGGGAAAAAAGGGGTTTTCTGGGTCATAATTCCGGTTACAGTGCATTATTGTGCAGAAGTAAGCAAGCAAGAATTTGAACCATCTAATCACAGTACATAGGAGGAGGAGAGATAGATTAACTAATGTACTTTTTCTACTCTTAGGCAGGTCAGGCTCCTCTGCCAAAGGAATGGTGCCACCCATAGTGGGCAGATCTTCAGACCTCAGTTAACATAACTAAGGTATTCTCCCTCAAACACAACCGAAAGCCAACCTGATCTAGGTAACCCCTCAATGAGACTGTCATCTCATATAATTCTAGGCAGGGAGAAGCAGACACCATCAAACTACCCCAAGCCATCCCTCCTTCACCAGCATCTTTTAAAGTCAAGAATGATTTTCAAATTTTGCGTACCTTTATCATTTTATGCTTTTGAAAACAGAACTATAACTTCTATTGCAATATTAATTGCACTTATCTTACCATATTGTCATTACAAATTTTTTATCTTACAGGGTCTAAACTTAAAAGATTAGCAACTAGGTTAAAATACAATGAAGGGATTAGTTGGGCCTGGCTTTTTCAGGACAGCCTACAATAGAATCTATCTTTTTACTTTCTTCTCCTCTTTCTTCCTTATTTTCCTTCCTCCCTTCTCTCTCTCTCTCTCTTTCTCTCTCTCTCTCTCCTTCTCCCTCTTTCTCTCCCCTCTCTTTCTCTCTTTCTCTCCTTCTTTTTTCAGCCTCTAGAAGCTCCATACCTTCACTGTCTATGAACTCTCTACATCTAGAAAGTAAGTGGTTGAGCACCTCTGGCCCTGCATTTACCTTTACACCTGCCTCTGCTGTGGCCTGTAAATGCTCTCTGAATACAAATATTGAGATTGTTGGGCTGAGCTCACCTCAACTGTCACCTTGCTTCATGGTCCTTAAACTTAATCATATTTTCAAAGTCCCCTTTGCCATGCAATGATAATCAATTGCAGATTATAGGATCTAGTAATGGAGATGTGGACATATGGGGGAAAGAGTCAGTTTTCTAACTATCATAAGAATGTTCTACATTCACAATTACCAATTGAAAGCCAGTGTCCTGAAGTAAGATTTTAGCTCCATCAAACAACGCTTTTTCCTGACACCTTCCAAACAAACTTGTATACTTGACACATTTCCCAGTCTCGTCCACTTTGTAACAGCAATAACATCTATAAGAATCAACAGTAGACACAGAAGCCATAAACCAAATTGTCAGTAGAAGGTGTCATAAGACAAAAAGTGGTCAGTATTCAAGATAAGAAACACCATCAAGTGCATAGCTCTTAACCTGGGGCCCAAGGATGAACTTCTGCAGACCCCAGAATCCTTAATGCTCTGAATACTTATGACTTATGAATTTTTCTTAGGAGATAGAGACTACAATCTATAAGATTTTCAAAAGAATGTGACTCCAAACAGAGAGAAAACCACTATCCCTACATAAACAAATAAAGGAATCAATAAAATAAAAAATTTAAATAAATGAATGGGAAGTAACCAAGAGGCATTCATTAAGAATGAATATGAGAGGACATGGAAAGCTCAAAGAACTTTTTAAATCATGAGCTGTCTTTTTCTTTTCCTCTTACTGCGCTGCACAACCAAGCCTGGTCCATCTGGTCCTCATGGTAGCATGGGATCCGGTCTTTGACGGTAGTTTAGGCATTCAAAAGACACACATGTGTGCATGTGCACACACACACACACACACACACACACACACACACACACACACACCATGAAGACAAATACATATTGACACACTGTCTTTTCAAAGGGGAACTTGAAGGGGACTAAAGAGATGTCTCAGTGGCTAAGAGAGGTTAGTGCTCTTGCAGAGGACCCTGATTCAGTTCTCAGTACCCTTATGGAGTATCCATAACTCCAGCTCGAGGGGACCCAATGCCTTCATGGGCACCAGATGCAAAACACACACACACACACACACACACACACACACACACACACACACACACAGGCAAACACACATACAGATAAAAATAAAAGATAAAGCTTAAAATTAAATAAAAAGAAATTGTTGGTGCATACACAATCAATGTGATTCTCACAGGTCCTCAAATGTCCTTTTGCTAGAAAACTAACTAAAGCCAGACAGTGGTGGTGCATACCTTTAATCCCAGCACTTGGGAGGCATAAGTAGACAGATGTCTGTGATTTTAAGGCCAGCCTGGTCTACAGAGTGAGTTCCAGGACAGCCAGGGCTACACAGAGAAACCTTGTCTTGAAAAAAAAAAAAAAAAAAAAAAAAAAAAGAAAAGAAAACTAACTGAAAATAGAAAAGACAAAAGGCAACAATTCTCTGAAATATACCTTTACACAGCATTTTTAGACAAATGTTTTTCCACTAAACACTGAGCTCTTTTTTGGTGTTTTTGAAGTGCTTGGGTAGAACCCAGGACCTGGTACAGGCTAGGTTAGCGCTTCGCTACAGAACCACATTCCTACCCCTTTACAGACACACCTCCCAACAAGAACAAAGTGCAAGATCAGCAAAATCCAATGGGAATTCCTTCCAGAAATAGACAGGGTGTGAACTTGAGCTTCTGGAAACACTTAACTCGTCCATATACCTGTGTTTACGGTGTTGCATGTCACCATCTGTAACTGACTTAACACATTATGACCGCTCCATCGTGCCTTTTTTTTTTTTAATCACTTTTTCCTCATATAAATATTTTGGGTTTCCAAATCTCTGCTACTCCATTCTAAATACACTCATTCAAGTTTTGTTTTAAAAAATAAATACCACTCCCTGTTGCTTCTCGGGCCCCACACACCCAACAGAAGGTACATTGAGTTTGCCTGGGAAACCCAGACAACATCTGATTATAAAATTTTATTGGCATTCCCTCCCTCCCCTCAGAGGATTTAGACATCTAAGAAAGTTAAGTCTTGGGGGAACATATAAACAAGCTGTCTGGAAATATGCTCACAGCTATATTATCATGTTTATAAAAAAAAAAAAAAAAAAAAAAAAAACAAAGACGCTGCCACCATCTCGCCAGGCCATGAAGAGAGCACACATTGATCCCACATTCTTCCTTTTTATCCTCCAGGCCTAATGTGCCTGATAAGTTCCATGTTGGGTTTAAACATTCCCAGAATCCAAGACTGCAGCCTCCGTTTATTAACAAGGGAGGTGGTAAAGGTTAGGACTTGGACAGATGGGGAGATGGGGAGGACATGGGAGGAGAAGAGGGAGGGAACCATGATCAGAATACATCGTATAAAAAAATATTTCCAATGAAAAAAGTATTAGGTGCATCAATAGGCTTCATAAAAAATGACAGCACCCAGATTCTACAAGCAGCAATAAAAAATAATCTACTTAGTCTCTCCTCTATGATGATTTGTAGCTGGAAGTTTCTCCAGTCCTGCCTGGTCCCAAGTCGAACAAATCTCTCCCACCCATGTCCCACAGCCACTTGGTCACAAGTAAACACACAGAGGCTTATATCACTTACAAACTATATGGCCCATGGGTCAGGCTTCTTGCTAGCTAGTTCTTTCAACTTAACTCAACCCATTTTCATTAATCTATGTGTTGCCACATGACTGTAGCATTACTGGTCTGCTGGCATCTTGTTGCTCCTTGGGCAGCAGGCTGGCGCCTCTCTCTCCTCTCCTTTCTTCTCTCCATATATCTGCTTAGATTTCCTGCCTGCCTCTAAGCTGCCCTGCCATAGGCCGATGCAGCTTTATTTATCAACCAATCAGAGCAACACATACCCACAGTGTACAGAAAGACATCTCACAGCAATGATTAGAAACCACATTCAATTCCCTACCTAGGCAGCAAGAAAATTCACTGAAACACACACACACACACACACACACACACACACACACACACACAAACAAACACACATAAACACACATGTACATATATGTAGGATAATCTTTTTATATGCTGTAAAGATGCGTTTCCACCTAAGGTGCCTTCTGATTGGTTTAATGGAGAGCTGAATGGCCAGGAGCGGGTCTGGAGGGAATGGGCGGGATTTCTGGAGAGAGAGAAGAACTCTGGGAAGAAGAGAGGCAGAGAAACGCCAGCGACACACGGCGGAGTCAGACACACAGAATGAAAAAGAGGTAAAAAGACACACAGCAGAACGTAGATGAATAGAAACAAGTTAATTTAAGTTGTAAGAGCTGGTGGGCACCGGGTGGTGGCGCACGCCTTTAATCCCAGCACTTTGGAGGCAGAGCCAGGCGGATCTCTGTGAGTTCGAGACCAGCCTGGGCTACAGAGCAAGATCCATGACAGGCACCAAAACTATACAGGGAAAACCTGTCTCGAAAAAAAAAAAAGAAAGAAAGAAAGAAAGAGAGAGAGAGAGAGAGAGAGAGAGAGAGAGAGAGAGAGAGAGAGAAAGAAAGTAAGAAAGAAAGAGAGAAAGAAAGAAAGAGAGAAAGGAAGGAAGGAAGAAAAAGGAAGAAAGGAAGAAAGAAAGGAAGAAAGCGAGCTAGTGGGACAAGCCTAAACTAAGGTCAAGCTTTCATAATTAATAATATGTCTCCATGTCATTATTTGTGGGCTGGAGGATGACAAGAAAGTCCAACTACTGAGCAGAGTAACTAAATGTTTAGCCTGCACATGCGCACACACATGAACATGTGTACACACACATGCATACATACAAAACGAGAAAAACAAAAAGCTTACATGGTTTCTTGTGCATCGCTGTCTCCAAACGCACAGTCACACCCATCTTTCTTACATAAATGCCCAAGTTACACATTCTGTATTCCTTAGGCATGCGTCAATGCCAGGGATAAACACAGAACAGGGATGCGAAGGGCTGGCCCCCCTGCGTCTAAGACATACAAATCACGTTTCCTTCAGTATTCTCCTTCCATACATCCATTTCTAACATAATGCAGTATAATCACACATCCCAAGGTAAACAGCAGAAGGGGCAGAGGGAAAATGAAAAGAAAAAGAGCGTCATGAGAAGAGCGCGTCCAGGCGACAGACACGGGGAAGCCAAGTGATGAGAAGCGTCACGCTCCACACAAAGAACATGACAGAGGGCATGTGAATGAAACCGGGGCAGGTGTATGTAAACAAAATGTGGACAGACTTAAAAACAATCCTGTGCTGTGTGTGAGGCATCCAGTGCCCTTCAAGCCAGGGAAGATGAGGACAGCATTCACATGCAGAAGCACGGGACCACCACCACCACGACGGGGAGTGTTGCTGTTGCAGCAGCAGGAACAGGCTGTGAGACATTATATTATGGGGTGGCGCGTGGCACATTACAAATTGGAATGACTGGGTGTGAGCCTTCAGGACAGACACCGTGGATGAGGAGCTTCTGAGTTACAGGGATTAGTACTGAGTCCCTTCCTGCTGGATCAGGGACCAGGAAGAACATCAGCCTGGAGTCCAGGACGATCCTCTCAGCTCAAGTTCAGTGGTGTGGGACAAAAGTCCACGTGGCTCTGCAGCTGATCGGCATGGTGTCGCAAGGTGTCCGCGGGATCAGTTACTTGTCCTTCACAGGCAGGGGACTCCACACTTCCTCAGCACGGTCACCGCACGTGACTCAAGCTCATCTTAGTGACTGAGCCTTGGGAGATAAGTCCTGGATGGTGAAACTCTACCTCTCCCTACAGTAACTGTTCTCTGTTTGTCCCATGCTGACGCAGACCGAGATTCCTGGCCCAGCCCTTGGCTGTGCACAGTAGGAAGCTTCGTTTACCAGACTCCCTTGCAGGAAGCATCCTGGTATTGCATCCTGTAGTGTCATGTGGCAGCTTCCAGGGTCCTGCCTTAAAATTGTGTGTGTGTGTGTGTGTGTGTGTGTGTGTGTAGTGTATACATGTGGTCAGAGGACAATGTTTGATGTTGTTCCTTGAGAGCTATCCATGTTATTTTTTTTTTCAAGACAGGGCCTTTCACTGACTAAGGGAATGTTGAACTAGGCCAAGCTGGCTGATCAGAAAGCCACTGAGATCCACCGTCTCCATGTCTCCATTGCTAAGATAACAACTCCGAGTCACAACTCGAGGTTTTCACTTGAATTCTAGAGGTTCAACTGAAGTCTTCACGGTTCCAAAGCAAGTACTTTCCTGACTGCGCTCTCGCCTCAGCTCCTGCTCTTCTGCTTTCTAACTCATCTTCCAGCCTCTTTCCAACACTATCTTGGACTACCCCGGGCGAAGAAACAAGATACAAAGAGAGCGTGGACCACGAGTACAAAGGACCACACCGTGCCTACCTCGGATGCCGTCATCAACCCAGACCTAACACTTGAATCAGACATGAACATCTATCTTGCTTTGGATTTCTCTGTCACTCACAGCTAAATAATTCATAGGGACAAGTTCTATCCAGGGCAGAGCCTGTACTGGCCAATTTGTGACTCAAGCTCCAAGATTCATTCTAGCTGCTCTGGCTGAGACATTCCCTTCTGCCATGAAATGGAATGCATCTGATACCAGAGACCTTTACGGATTAGCGCACCCCACCCCAAAGAAGAAAAAAATCCCTGGGTCTGATTCCATGCCTCATTATAATTATAATTTGACTTTCTGAAAACAGGAAAAGAATACTCTGACCTAAAGACCTGGCTCCCCTACCACTTACCATTTTCATTGTGTACTAAGAATTTGATGTGCCACTTTTGAAAAGTGATTTCTAGAAGCCTGGCCCAGAGAACTGACCCAGGGGCTGACCAAGGAAGTTGTCTGCACACTGGCGAGTGGATTACTGGACCATGCAAAATCTTCAAAACTACAGCAACCTGTAAGTGTCTTTGGATACTCACCCCACCTCTCTTGCGATCATGTCTTTCTTTCCTAAGCTTTGACGATCATAGTCACTCAAAGTGATTAAGAGTTTAATTGATTGTACTGGTTTCCATTACCCAAGAACATAAGGTACATTATAGACTTGCGGGGGCAGACATGCATTTGTAGTGGCCTGCAATAAATTTCTACACATATTGAATTTTTAGCAATTATGTTAGTGTGGTACTTTGGTTGGTTTGTTTTTTTTTTTTTTGTGTGTGTGTGTGTGTGTGTGTGTGTGTGTGTGTGTGTGTGTGTAGTACTTTGAATGTAATTGGCCCCCATAATCCCATAATTCCATAATCTCATAGAGAGTGGCACTATTAGGAGGTGTGGCTTTGTTGGAGTGGGTGTGGCCTTGTTGGAGGAAGTGTGCCACCATGGGGGCAGGGCCTTGAGGTTTTATATGCCCAGTGTGTCAGTTGACTTCCTGGTATTTGCAAGATGTAGCACTCTCGGCTCCAGCACTACGTCTACCTGCACACAGCCATACTCCCCTCCATGATCATCACGGACTGAACCTCGGAAACTGTAAGCGAGCCACCCTGAATTCAATGTTTTCCTTTATCAGGGTTGCCGTGGTCATGGTGCCTCTTCACAGCAATAGAAACCCTAACGAAGACAGCTGGAGATAAATGTAATTATACTAGTTTAGTTTTTTTTTTTTTGCATGATCAGTAGAGGACAGCTACAGTCTAGAACACCTTGAGTTTAATGGCAGGCAATACAGCTTGGCAGCCATGCGGCACCAGGTAAACATCTCAAGGTCTCTAAGCCTCCTTTTCTTCGTCTGTGAAACAGCCAAATAATGGTAGCATTCAAGCAAGTCCTTGCTCTGATTAAATCAGTACCGTGACGCTGAGGCTCTGAGAGTAATGACTGTCCTATACTTAATGACAGTCACAGTCATTCTTCTGAGGATTGAGACAATCCATGTATAACACATGGAGTTCTGCCTAGAACAAGCAGTACAGTCATTATATGTCGGACATTACCATAATTATTAGCCAAAGTCACGCAGGACAGCCTCCCTGCGTTTTTGCCATCAAGGAGCAAAGGATGGTCACAGCAGGGGGCCGGGCTCTCTTGCTGCTGAGGCAGCTGGACTGGTAAACAGCTGCAGCTTTTATTGAGTGCCCTCCCAATAAGGCTGCTTCCAAGAAAAGGGAGGGAGCCCATCTCCAGGCAAAGCCCATTTAGAACCTCCAATGAGATGCATTCTTCTCCAGTCTCCTTCTCTGGTCTTCTAGAAACAAGGGGAGGGGAGGGAAAATACTCACTGAGTTCAGGAAAACTGACTTGCTAGCCAAATCGCCTGATGAGGCTCACATTGCAAGAGCCCCACGAATTATTGTGCCTTGCCTTTATGTTTTCTTTTTTTTTTTTGTTCCCTCTCTTCCACAGAGCTGAGTGTTGGTCCTCCCCAACTGTGGCAATGACTCCATTTGTGAGGGCAAAGAATTTGCGTATGAAGGAACATTAAGAAATTAAGCTTACATTGTAAAGCTAGATGTAGGCACTGTGAAGACAGCTTATTAGTAAGAGCACATATGAGGATATGAGTTCAAATCCCCAGACTTCACATCAAAAATAAATAAAGAAAAAGCCCGGCATGGCTGAAAATGTCTGTAGCTCCAGGGTTGAGATTTGAGGACAGATGAATTCCAGAGGCTCAAAGGTGTGCTTTAGGTTCCATGAGAGAAACATGACAGAGGAGGACAGATGATGTCTTCCTCTTGCTTCTATATGCACATGTATGAGGATACACACCTGCACACTCATATGCATATCTCTCTCTCTCTCTCTCTCTCTCTCTCTCTCACACACACACACACACACACACACACATACACATACACACACACACACACACACACACACACACACACACACACCAAGTAGGTTTTCTTTCAGTTATAAGATCATAGCAAGATAGTAAGACCAAATATGAAGTCCAGAGAATCCCCTGCTTACCACCCACACCCATACATACATAAAGGTTTCCTCATGGTCCCACACCAGAACTAGAACACAGGTTATTAACTGATGAATCCACCTTGACATGTCATTGCTATTCATCATCCACCATTGGCACTAGGGTTCACTTCAAGTGACAGAGTTGCCATAGGTTTGGGCAAATGTGTAATAGGCGTCTGCCTCTATGGCACCCCAGAGAATGGAAGACCACTCTGTGCTCTGGCTATCCCATCCCTTTTATCACCTAACCTCTGACAACCATTGAGTTTTTACTGTCCCCAGATGCCTACCATTTCCAAGTGTCAAACAATTAGAATCCTATACTCTATAATCTTTTCAGACTGACTTCTTTCATTTACTAATATACATTGAGGTATTCTCCATGCCTGTTATGGCTTGATAGAACTTCTGATTGTAATACTAAGCTATATTCTACTCTACCCACACCACAGCCTATCTATTCCCCTACTGAAGAACAACTGGAATACATCTAAATTTTGGCAATTATGAATAAGCTGCTATAAATATTTTCATGGACTTTTTATGCATAAATAGTTTTTCAATTCTATTGTGTAGATATGAAAAGATCATGATGGCTGAACCACACAAAAGTCATGTGGCTGGGCAGTGGTGGCACACACCTTTAATCTCAGCACTCGGGAAGCAGAGGCAGGCGGGATCTCTGTGAATTTATGGCCAGCCTAGTCTACAGAGCTAGTTCCAGGACATCCAAAGAAACCCTGCCTCAGAAAACCAAAAAAGAAAATCATGTGTTTAGCTTTCAAACCCTTCCAGACAGCTACTGTTCAGCATCCCTACTGACAGTGAATGAGTTTCTGGGGCTCTACAATTTGATCAACATTTAATGATGTCAGTGTTTGAGATTTGATTCAGGCTAAAATGTATGCAGTTAAACTAAATCCACTGATAGTTTAATTTGCAATTCATTGATGCCATAATTTTAGGAACGGTTATTTTCCATCTCTACCTCTTTGGTATGGTGTCTGCTCAGATCTGTTGCTCATCCTTATAGTGGGTTGTTTACTCATTGTCCAGTCTTAAGAGTTCTTCATATATTTAGACAATATTTCTTGATCTTGTATGTCTTTTACACATCTTTTCTCCTGGCTTGAGATCTATTTTCATATTCTCTTGCTAAGACTTTCAGGATACCTTGTAAATGTGTACATGTCTTTCTTTCTTTGTCTATTGCTTTTTTCTTGCCTTTCCTTTTCTGTCAGCCATGAAAATAACATGTGTGAGTGGCAATGTAGACCACAGGTCAAAGAAAACAGCACACATTACAAACGGACTCAACTCAGAAAGTAGGGAAGAGCTCTTATTGGCGGGAAACGCAATAGTGCCTACCGGCAGAACACGCACGATACTCAGGAACAATTTGTGATTACAATACTACACTCAGCTAAATTAAATACAATTCATTTTAGGAGAGTATTTCAAAGACAGCTGTCACTCTGATGAGTCAACCATTCGAAACTCATGATAAGAGGAATGCTTGGGTTGAGGAAGGAATTTCCAAGAACCACACCCCTCCTGGAGGTCTGTACTACTGCCTCAAGTCCAGACAAAGTCTGCCTGGAGAAAATCATGAGATCATTATGAGACTCTAAAAACCCTGAGAGCCTTGAATATATATACATATATATGTATATGTATAGACATATGTATATCCATTTGGTAACAAAGGCTAACAATTCATAAACTTCAGAATTTGCCATACAGTAGAAGGATGCTCTATGTCTGTGCTTGGTGCTAACATGCATGGGGATTTCTAAGCGATATTCAGAGACAAGTCTTAGGGTTATTCACAGAGACGGGTCTTGAGCTACCTAAGTACACTGTACCTGTCACACGATTGCTAAAATCCTGCAGGAAGCTTGAAGAGATACTTTTGTGTTTATGCAATGCCCAGTGTCAGATGCATACATGTAGAAACTTAACATCATGTCTAACACAAAAACACTGAGCTCTGTTTCCATACACAGGAACTTCATTATAAAGATAATTTCCGGTTGGCAGTATCAGCCCATAGGAAAGTCAAAGTCACGTGTTGTTTTTCTGTGGACATAGCTTCTTCCGTGTTCTGACCAATTCACCTCAAAGAAAGGCCATGTGATGCTGAGCATCCAAGAAATGAACTCTAAGAGCCTTGTAACTTCAGGACACTCATGAGATTGTAGTGTCACCAAGGCCGGTACAAAACGGTGGGCATATCCCCAGTTCTGAGTTCAGACAGAAGGAGCTGTGTTGAGTTTGCACCCAGAGCTGTCTTTACAACTGTGTCTCCCGACACCCAGCTGGACACTGACCCAGAACAGCTCCTGAAACACACCCTTTCTCTGACTCTCAGCGACTCCTGAGTAGAGGAAATAGTAAATGGGAGGCATCTGAGCTGAATCGCAGACCCTTTTACGAAACTTCTGTCTTTACAGTGCCCTTTGGTAACACATCCTCCCTTTAACCCAAAGGTTGGTGCTTCAAACCCACCTGGTAATGTGTGGGTTTAGGGCTAGAGAGATGGCTCAGCAGTTAAGAGTAGTCGGTGCTCTTGAACACTCAGTTCGAGCCCCCACATTCAGTTCTGAGCACTCACACTATCTGTAACTCCAATGCCAGGAAACCCAATGCCCTGTGGGCACCAGGCACTCGTGTAGGACACACACTTGTATTCAGGCAAAATCCTCATCCACATAACATAGAAATAAAAAAACCTTTTTTAAAATTTACAAAAGAAGCATTTGCGTTAGGCTTGTACCTGATGACCCATGCTGTCTTCCGCGCCAAGTACCAACCACCTTAAATGTCAAATGGGGCCTGCACAGAAGAGCCCTTGGTGTTGATTCAGAGGACCCAGGTTTGGTTCCCAGCACCCACATCAGGTGGCTTACAACTACCATAATTCCAGCTCCAGGGCATCCAATGACCTCTGACCTCTGCAGGCACTTAATACACACTTGGTGCACATAAACTCACTGAGGCACACACTCATACACATGAGTCAATACATCTTTTTTAATAAGAAGACTAGATAGTCCCCTTTTACTTTCCTTCAAGCAACTATATTTAATTCTGATCTGTTAAAAAAAAAAGTTCAGATTGTTTAAAAGCCACTGAATAATAGAGTGTAAATTAGGATATAACCTTAAACATCGTGAGTTCAACCACTTTATCTTGACAAGAAGAGACTGGATCCACAGAAACAATGGGCCTTTCTCAGCGCATCTGTGATACAGGTACCACCACCAAAGAGCTTCTTTAAATGACAAGACCTGGTCTGGTGGGCTCTCGCTGGGTTTGCTATCTAAAAACCCACTTACCCTTCTCTTGGTACCCTAGCGTTCTTCTAGGGGACCGTCTCTCTCTTTCCTTTACCACCCCAACCCCCACCCTAAAGGGCATTTTCCTGGTACTCATGATGAGGAGTAGAGACCATCACAGAGGTTTACAAATAAATAAACAAACAAAAAATAAAAATAAAGACGGGTTAGAAAAATCTCCTACCCCTGACAACTCTGTCTTTCTATGCTGCAAACAGTCCCTGGCTTCCCCCTGAGCACATCTCCTTGGATTCAGAAACCTCAGCCACTTCTAGACGTGGAGTTTGACCTCCCCCCCCTCCCTTTTGGTCATTAACTTTAAGAAGAAGAGACCTGTGCGCTCTTACCTTCAGGAAGTCTCTTCCATCCCAGAAATAATGAACACACTGGGCGTGTGTGATCCGGCTGAGTGACTTTGATCTCGGAACCCTCGGCGTTCTGGACAGCACCTCCCTTGTTCGGCCTGCAGAGGGGTGACCTTTCATAAGCACCTTCTCCCCTCCCTCAGCAATGGAAGACACAAATATAAGTTTTGCTCTCTTGCTCACGTCCACCGCCACTCTGACGGTTAAGGTGAGAAAATACTCAGAACACAGCCTTCCAAGACCGCACTGTTATCGCCAAGCTCCTTGCCAGATCCAGAACACCGAATAACCAAGGCTTTTCTTATCCATTCCTGTCTTTTCCTGCCGCTTCCAATTTACACGCAGACTCCAGGATGTTTCCAAAACCTTCCATTGGAGTCCAGAGCTAATGGTGTGAAGACGCTTTTTAAGTACTGTTTGTTGTTGTTGTTGTTGTTTATTTTGTTGTCTGTTTGTTGCTTTGTTTTAATAGACCATCCACTAGTTAAAGTGGAACCTTGGCAAAGCTGGCTGAAGGGCAATTTACTGTGTTTTTGAATAGAATTTAGAGCAATGAACTTGTAGTGTCGGTCAAACTGCATGTTAAGAGTGGACCTGAGTACACAGAGCCCAAACTTTTCCATGAGGGTTTATGCCTGTGGGTTGGGTTTCAGTTGGCAGTATAAACACGGATTCGTTAATCATTATTTTGTCCCATTTCCTGAATATCGTTATCTGTTAGACTTTATTAAACAAGATTATCAAGTTAGGTGTGTAAAAGAAAACCAATCATTGTAAAAAGAAAAAAAAAAATCACTACATTATCATTTCACCAGCACTGAAGCCTGAAGTTCCACTCTGCTCTGTCCCAGGCCCCTTAATTAACACCCTCACGCCTTGGGAACTGAGTGGCTATGATTAAGGTACAAGGAAAGAGCTACTATTTCTGATGGTTCTCTGTCCCAG